>VDFB02295848.1:88856-150745 GCA_007258455.2 Sequoia sempervirens
ATTTCGATAGCTTAAAGTTTATTCTTTGAACCAACGCAACAAGTACATTGCTTCAAAGAGGGGCAAAATGTAGACATGCAAAATTTACATTATGCATTCGATCTGATTCAGTCAAATTAGCTCTTACATTAGGCAAATTCATCACTTTAAACCATTCATTAAATAATCTCATTTATCAAATAAACATTATCATTCAACCTTCATCTTGCATCATCCATTTAATTAAATAAATCAGGACTTCATTTAAATCAAATTCTAAATCATATTCCATCATTTTCTCGATAAATCAATTATCAAAGTCTTGAAAGTCAAATCATCTAATCAGCATTAATCAGCATAACCATCATCTAATCCTGATCTAATGCTAATCCCATCCCACTTGCATTATCTAGATCTAGCCACTTGCACAATAAATCAATTTTATTGATTTATTAAAACCTCATTTTCTTTCAACATGACAAATCAAACAGGGCATTTATTGCTCTTCTTTCTTGTCCCCCTCTCAAAATTTATTGCAAATTTGAATTCAAAAATTCCCCCTCTTGGGCACTCTTCCCAAATCTTGCACAACCATCAACTAATCACATGATGACAAGTGTCCTTATTTCATTTGCTTAATCTTAGTCCCACATTGGTCCCTCTTCAACACTCAGCATTTGAAAATCTTTAAATACAAGCTTCATCCTCAAGCAAATCCTCCACAATTTGATGCAAGGTTACTCTCTTCATTTGAGATTTGATCTTGTTCATCATCACTCCATCATATCCATTTGCATTTTATCATTTTGAGCTTTGATCAAGGGTTGGGAAAGGGTCACTAGCACATGTGACACCAATCCAACATGGAATAGGTGATTATCATGCTTTTAAAATGTCTTCTTAATGCTGTTTTTGGTTATTTGTGGCATTTCTTTAGCATAGATATTCTATTTCATGGAGGTATTTGCAGATTTGTGTGTTATACTAACCCTTCTAATGAGTTTTTGAGGTTGGTCTTACATTGCAGATTTTGGGTACTTCAGATGAATGACCGAAACCATAGGAAAATCTGGTCTTTCTCAATAGTTACATAGTATTCAAGAGTAATTTACCAAAATCTGTCATGACTCATGACTGCAGGGGAATCTCTGTATTACTATGTACTTACTTAAATGGCTTGACCTATAAGGGGCATCTTGATATCAGTAGCATTTCCGAGTTTGCAAGAAACATGCCTCAGACACCCATCAGTGTTTTCCAGTTCCACTCTTATCTGAAATATATTAGTAAATTAAAAAATGTTCACTAAAATTGACTTGCTTGCGTTAAGTATTTTGTCAGTATTTTCAATTACTAGTGCAAACTACAAAGAGAACACTCTTTGGAAGAAACTGTGTATGATCTCAAATTAATAAAAAGTTTCTGTGAAAAGGTATTTTCTTATTATTATGACTATGAAGCCTGAAGCACTTAAAAGCTACAAAGAAGTTTGAATTATGTGTGGCTGTAGAATGCGATTCTTGTTTTATCTTTTTCATTGTCCTGGTATGTACTGTAGAGCATCATGCATGAAGTGACAAGTTCCAATTACTTAGTGTCAAACAATATGGTTTTGCAATCTGTCATTTTGTTGAATTAAGATAAAAAAATTAAGCAGGGACTCTTTTGGCTAAATTGATGTTATTGCTTGAAACCAATCTCTTGAAATATATTCCACAAGCAAATGCCTATTTCACTTGGAACAAATTGACAACATACGTTTCAAGCCTAATGTAATCAGAGGCAAGGTTGGTAATACGAGCAACATCCTCTGATAAAAGAAAATTCAAAGTCGATTGTACTATTATTGTGCATATTTGCAGGCTTTTACTAAATTTTTTTAGAAAAAATGCTTTCTGCCAATTACTTAGAAATAGTACTTTGATGTTCTAAAGATTCAGTGATCTTGTTTGTTTTATATCTTGAGAAATATTATGTTGGGGGCGCATCATGTCTTATATTCTCTTAATGGTGGATCTGTATACAGAGATTTTCGAATAGGATTGTAACAAAAATGCCCAAAATTTTTGAGGAAGCTGAACTATGGACTTCAACAAATGCGTTCATCTAGGCCTGGGTACTAAAGGATATTCTAATGACCACTCAATAGTGCAATTTTGTCATCGACTTTAACTGCAAATTTTAAGCTTTCAAAATCATCATAACATATTTCAACAATTGTATTAGAATACAGTTATTTTCTGAAGTTCTGAATTAATGAGGAAGGGTATTATGGATTTAAATGTGTGCATAGATAACATGGCCTGGATTCATTAAAGTTTCTTCTTAGTTGATGCATTGTACATCTGTGTATATTATTTGAGGTGTTAAGTAGCTGGCAATCTCAGGGTGTCATTGAACGTTCTTGTGTATGTTTAGCTTATGATGCCACTACAATTCATTGCTTATTGGTAGAAATTCATTAATATTTCATTATTATCATTAATATTTCTTGTGTATGTTTGGCCTGCAATTTTTGGATGTACAAAGCACGGTTATAAGATTGCAATCAATAATCTGTGATTATTTCTTTTCCTTGAGAGTCAAAGATTCCAAGATTTTGCTCCCTATATGGTATTCCAGGACTAGCATTCTATTGAAGTGAATTGGGCTTGTTAATATGCAATTAGATCGACTCTACTCTGATGGATAGAAATGTATAAACTCGTGTTTAATTTGTAGGCAATACAGAAAGCGAAGGAATAAAAGAATTTTATAAATATCATGGTATCTAATGTGATTTTGTTTGTTGGTTTTACCCAAAGGAAGAAATTTTGATTTTGTTTGGCATGTATAAAATAGGCTTCCCACAACAAATGCTGATCTCAGTTTTAATTCTACGCACGAGAATTCTCTAAAACTCATATTGAAATTCAGTTTTAAAATAGAATTTTGTATTCTTAGCCAAATTTCAATTGGCGTTTTCAACTGTTGTGCTCCAGTCTAATCCTCTGTGCAGGTCAGTGATATGTTGTATGAACTTACATGTAATCCTTGAGGCACCTGTGTGTCCCAAATTCCACCTTCCCACAAATTTTTCATCTTGCATTTGTAGTTTAGCAATTGAATAGCAGTTCCCATTGCATAAGGACTTAGTTGTCACAGGTTTTGAGATGCTTCTAATTATTAAACAAAATGGGTTCAGAAGGCATATACATAATCACAAATGCAACCATGAAGCAAACTAACCTAACAAACTTTCTCCACAGATCTACATTCAATTAATGTTTTAGAATAAATCTACATTTAGTTTGGGGATATAACACATAATTTATTTATGGTCTAGCATAACATCATATCATTGGTAGTCCAGGCATCAATGTGTTCCAAACCAAACAACTATACACGGAAAAGGGGCAGAGTTTTATATAGACCCCTCTCAACCTCCCACAACCAAGATGACATTAATCGATATTACAGATATTATAGCTGAGCATTAACTTGTAGATTTGGCATCCCTTCTTGAATTGCATGTCTCCTTTCCAAGTCCACAAAATGCATTCCTTTTTGGAGTATAATTCAAAAGAGAAAACATAAAACAAAAATTAAAAAGACAGCATATAGGTTGAGCACATTCAAAGAGAAAACATTCTCTAAACTTAAAACAAAGGTATAATTGATGAATCCCTTCAATTTCTAACATTTTTCCTAAGCCAAAACTATTGTTCCAGCATTTGGCAGGAACTTCGCTGCCCCGCAGCTCTTGTCTATTTATGTCCTTCATCATTTCACCATATTCAATGATACTATCACATACCTAAACCAAATAAATAAGACATCAATATAATTTATACAAATATAACAATAGTAATACTATCAAGCATTCTCTTTTAATATCAATGCATAGTTGATTAACATTCTACTATCCCCATAATAGTAAATTGAAATCTATTCATTGACTTTCAAGTAAACAAATGATTTAATTAATGAGTAATTTATATTTAAAATGAACCAATTAACAAAAACAACTGTACAACTGTTGCAGAGATACAAGGAAACACTGAAAACTACAAATCAAATACCAAATATTTATGTGGTAACCTTTCTCTTTGCAATCAAGCCATTCACATAGTTTCAAATGAAGTGGTCTAATTGCTGGAGAAGGAGAAGGTTTTTAAGTAGGAGATTAGATAGTCTCTAGTTTTGAACATTGATACAATTCATTAAGTTATTACATTTATATAAATAATAAATTGATCTATTTTAAAATGATTTGATTGGTTGTAAAAGAAAATAAATAATAACAAGGTATAAAATTTTATCATAAGATAACAATAACAAAATTATTGTAAACTACTATGTTACTGTTATTTTAAATGAAATCATAACTTATCATGTATAAAAATCTATAGAAAAAATATCCAAATTTTAATTCAAAATTATTGAAAATATTTATCTATAAATGGTGTATTTAATTATTTATTAAGAAGGATCATTTATTACATTCTTCTCTTATAGGAAAATGTCAAAGGAGTTTATATAAGAGGAATTAAAAACATTTACACATATAAGAGTTACCATCTGGGACACATACTGACAATTTTTGCTTATCCTCAGGACAAGCTTGCTGACATTCTGTTTCAGTGTTAAAGTGTTGAAAACATGGTGGATCTCCAGAATCTGCAATTGAATTTACAAAGTATAATTAATTCGAGCATTCTCAAAAATTATCGAAAACAATGTTCAAAATTTATAAATAAAATCAAAATATAAATATTATATAGTAAAACTATATTGAAGTTATAAATATATCTCACCCAACCCTACAGCAAAAGATATGGTTGTAGTTGTAACAAAGAAAATTATGGCCACAAGGATGCAAACATACACTATAGAGCCTATAACATTTCTCTTATTTTCCATCTCTTATGAAATTATAAAAGACATATCATAAATTTGCAGGTCAAGAATTTATAGATTAAAAATGTGAGAAAATCAATTCTTTTTTTCTCAAGATATGGAAACTTACTATTTTCAAAACCATTTTCCAACTTGATTTCATAAGTTGATAAATATTTTGTACAATTAAAAGATATTCTAAGATTTATATGATCTAAACAATCAATTGTCTTTTCTTCAAGATATGGAAACTTACTATTCTCAAAACTGTTTTCAACCCTTTTTTATAAGTTGATAAATATTTTGTACAATTAAAAAATATTCTAAGATATATGTGATCTAATTTAAAAAATTAGTATTCTTTTCCTCAAGATATGGAAACCTATTATTGTTAAAAGATATTTTAATATTTATGTGATTTGATTTAAAAAATTAGTTGTCTTTTCTCCAGTTATGGAAACTTACTATTGTCAAAACCATTTTCCAACTTGATTTTATAAGTTGATAAATGTTTTGTAGTTGTACAATTAAAATATATTCTTATATTTTATACAATTAAAGGTATAGATTGATTATATTATTAAAACAACAAGCTTTTGACATTTTATATTAATTACTATTGATATATGTTAGTGGATAGATTTTTTTTTTCAAGACCATAGAGTTTTTCATTAATCATGCAAATTATATTTTGAAAGAAATAAAATGTTAGAATTAATCATGCAAATTATATTTTGAAAGAAATAAAATGATCTTCTAACAATCAAGGGTAATTAGAGACAATTTAATATTAAAGGTGTTTACTATTTATTAAGTAATGATGTGTAGTATTTTAATATATTTTTAATTATTTATTTCATTAGAAAACGATTTACTATTTTTAGTAGTTAAATAAAAGCATTTTACAATAATTATATTTTGAAAGAAATAAAATGATCTTCTAACAATCAAGGGTAATTAGAGACAATTTAATATTAAAGGTGTTTACTATTTATTAAGTAATGATGTGTAGTATTTTAATATATTTTTAATTATTTATTTCATTAGAAAATGATTTACTATTTTTAGTAGTTAAATAAAAGCATTTTACAATAGTATGTACAATGATTAAATAAATATAAAATTTTAACTTCTCATTTAAATTTGAGAACCATTTATATGTTAAGTTATAAATATAAATAATAATAGTCTTATATATAAAAAATATTTGAATAAAATTAATATTAATTTATATATTTTATTTATATTACATATGTATAACAATATAATTTTAATTAAATAAAAAATATTTGTTAAAAATATTTAAAAATATATATAAAATAAAATAAAATATATATATTATATGTAAATAACTAATATTGAGGGGGTTGGGGCCCTAGCTCGGTTGGTTAAATCTTTCCTGTTGCAGGAGGTTGGTCACGAGGTCTAGTCTCCCCCATCCTCGTGGTACCGGAGGGCGTGTCGCGCCAGCATTGCCGGTCACGTTAAAAAGTTTACCAGGCGCACTGCAGTTTATAGGGGGTCGTGCTACCTGATTCCTGCAGTCTAAATAATAATAATAATAATAATATTGAGAGTAATATTATTTTTATATCTATGTAACTAACATATTTATATTTTTTCTAAAGTTATATAAAATACATGGAGATATGGAGTATATTCATCTATCCACTAAATGTGGACATCTTTTACATTGATTTTTCTAAAGATAAGTGTGATAGTTTAATTAAATTTATTTAATAATAAAATTTTAAAAGAAATATATGAAATTAATTTTATTAATGATGCAGGAGCATCGAGTAGTGTAAGGGAAATCCTACATCACCCAAAGAAATATTTATATTTGATGTTGGTAGTTTCTTAGATGTCTTTGCATTTCTGGATACCCTTTTCGTCATAATGTAATTCCCCACTTGAATCAGGCCAAGAGCATTCCCGGTTTGAAAGATATTGCAGTTTCAGTCTCCCAAAAATGCACCTGAAAACCTTCCAGGTCAGGTTTGAGGCACTAAATGGCCTGAAAACTTGTCAAAATCAGCGTAGTGGATTTTGAGCACGTTCTTGACTTTGAGACCTTTTTGATGATTCAAATGGTTCAAAAAACGGAGTCCCGGATCAAAAGTTATGGCTCCTAGAAGTTGGTACATTTTCAAAATGTGCTAATTTTCGAATGATGTTTTAAATTTTGAATTTCAAATTGTGATTTGTGGCACCAAACTGCCAAAATATGATAATTCAAATTTTGTTTGGCTCCAAAATGGAAAAGGGGTTATTTATGGGGGGGATATTTTGATTTTTGTAGCTTTTTGGGGACAAGTTCGCATATTGCGAAAAGGGGTTATTCTGTAATTTCTATAGCTTGCATACATTGTAGAACATGAGGATTTGAGATCCTCTGCATGTAAGAAGTTCCATTCTAAATAATAATAAAATTTCTCTAGTTTTTTGCATCATTTGTTGTGTCTCGGGTTTGCTCCCTCGTCAATTAATAATTTATTATTATGGTAATAGTAGTAAAATGTTTTCTTGATCTTTATATCATGGTAATAGAAGTATGTATTAGGAGATGCATAAGTCATGCTTGTTGCTTTGGATGATTAATTGGTGTTTTAGTTTCACCATTTATTTGTTAGCCTTGGTTGTGGGCTTTGTTCTTGCTTTTCATGGTATGTTTGAACCACTCACATGTTTTGAGATGTGGTTCATCAACATGTCATTTGTTGGTTTTTAAGTTGCATAGAAATAAATTTATATTAGTGTTTCAAGTTCCTTGCGAGGACTTGATGTATTATTTCATTAATAGTATATTCTTAATAATCATTTTTTATGCTTCATATTTCTAGTTATCATAATTCTTCATTCATAGATATCAATATATGTATCATAAGTATATGGTTTATATGATGTTGAACCCTATAAGATGTTTTTATGCACGGTTTATATATAATATATTGAGTAAGTACTCTTGGCATGTGCATTGAGTGGATACAAGTCTAGGGTTATTTCTTCACTTGATATTTAGGTTTGAGTCACTCCCCAACAGTGGTTGTATTAGAGATATCTCTTTGCGACTATGTGTATTGTCGCGACTATCACACTTAGTTTGGGGGTGAGATGATCCTATTTTCCCCTTCTAATTTTGGACCTAGGTCAATGGTGAGTTAGGTATCCATATGTTGTGAAAAACTAGTAAATATGTATTTATATTATGGTCCCTTATTTCCCATTTGTTTGCAATTTATTTTTAAAGATTAAATCTTGCATGTGAATATTGCTTGATGCATTGGAAATTGGGAAAGAAACAAAAAGGGAGAAATCAAAATTTAATATGCATTAGAAATGATATTTAAATCATTTTAGTTTAGTTAAATTGTTATTAAAAAAAAAAAAATTGACTTCAAGAAAATTGATTAATTATTTGGAAAATGTTTGAAATAGTGTTACACTAATTTCCTTTGGAAAAAATGATTTAGTCATTTTTAAATTAATCAAAATGATATTTTGTGAAATGAAAATTTGGAAAAAAGAAAGAGAAAAAAATAGAAAATAAATAAATAAATGAAAATAAAATTAGAAGTGAAAAATTGATAAATAGAAAAAAGACTTGGTCTTTTAATTGGTTTTGAAAACTCTCTTCCCCTCAAACCCTCTCTTCTCAAAATTAGAAAAATGGGTGGATTTTCATCAAAAAAAATTGTTGTTGGATTGCTTGGGTGGGAAGAATCAATTGTAAAGGGGAGAATAAAGGTATGCTTAAATTACATCCTAATTTCTGGTAATTTTTGGAGATCAAATTTGAGGTAGTTCTTCTCATTTTCTCTATGTTTTGAATTATTTGTTGGATGTTTGTCATGCATACATTTAAGACGAATATGGCCTTTATTTAGAATCAATTTTATATGTTTTATTTGAGTAGTTTTATCATTGTAAAATTTTGAAAAATATCCTTTTTGAGTCATGGTTATGGTAAAATTTTCTAAAAAAATCAAAATATAAATGTAATGTGAAAAGTGGGGTGTTGTGCATTTTGCAACCAAAGGTTATACTTAGAATTTTTAAATTTGAAGTTTCAAGCATTTAGCCTAAAACAATGAAAAATAGGATGAGATAGGGTTTCTATCCTTGAAGAGATAGGGCTCCTCATATTTCACTCAAGGAAACCCTAGAGATCTCAATCGAAGGATGTAAAGGGGAAAGAGATCTGCAATAGGAATGTCCTAGGGTTTGATTAATGACTAAAGAGGAGTTCACCACCAAGCTAGGGCTTGAAAAGACTAATGAAATGTAAGACCTAATGTTTAAACCTAATGCAATGCAAAACTTCACTAAATGACCTAGAAAGGAGTACAAATCTGAACAACAAACTAAAAAAACATAGAAGTGCACCTAGAAATCTAAAGGAGCTTGGAATCAACTTTGAAATGCTGAAAATGTTGCTTTTAGGGTACAGTGGGACTCATGCACCACTTTTGGTGTATCGGTCCCAGTCTAGGGTTTCTAGACTAGAATAGGTTTCTAACAGTGTAGATTCAGGATCTTCAAAAATTTGAAAAAAATTTCTTGTAGTGGGACTCATATGCCACTTCTAGCATATCAGTCTCGTTCTGCTTTTTCAGGAATTCAAAGTCCAGATTTATGCTCCAATCTTTGCTCTTCCTTCCCAAACTAAATTCTGGATCTAAACCTGTAAAAATACCTGCAGGCAAAATAGTTTCTAATATAGAGTTGATTTTCTTATGGGGGGTTTGTCTCGGTCAAACCCCTAGTTTGGTAATTAAACCTTGATAAAACAATGAATCTTGAATGCAAATGTGAACATAAACCCTAACCTTAAGTATGTCTAAGATTAGGAAATTTGAAATGCAATGCAACCCTATTCTATTGTGCTAGAATGAGATGCATGAATGAAACATAAAGATGAATGACTCACTTTGAGAGATCCCTAATCACTCAAATGAGCCTTAATAGTGCATGTACCTTCCTTAAGTTGAATGTAGAATGATAATGGAGGATGGAATCACTTAGGAAACAAGTCATTAGGCTTGGCTTGATGGCTAGTTGTATCTCCCCAACCTAGAATCCATCATGATTCACCATAGGCAACCATAATCACCATTGAAAATGCTAGATCTTGAATTAAAGTGAGCTTGAAGACCTGCAAAAACACAATAATGTTGCTCCAAGGCTTCAACTTTGATGATTACTTGTTCTTGAATGCTCTTGTGAAAAATTCTTGAATGCTTGGATCTTGATATTTCCCTTCTAGATAGAAAATAATGACTTAGAGGCTTGTTTATATATGCATTACACCTAATTTACCGTTATTTAGATCTCAAAAGCTAACATCAACCAAAAATTTGAAGTAAGAACTTGAATATCCCACTCAAACCATAAAAAGGGGCCAAATGGGACTCGTACGCCACTTCTAGCATATGGGTCCCACCTAGGGGACTCATACACCCAAAGTGGTGTATGAGTCCCACCCTAGATTTTCGGGATGGATTGTTAGAAATTTTAATTCTTTTGATGATTTTGCTAGGTTTTTAGTTGAAATAAGCCTCAAGATCTGAAAGAAAGGGTCTTAGGGGCCTATTAGTGATGATTTAAAAGGGTATTTAATGCAAGGGTACCAAAATAGGTCCAAATTAGGCAAGAAATTGCACTATCTCCAAGAAGAGAGTACAATTTTCATTGCCACATTTAGCCCCCACTTTGGTGCCCATATGACTTTATGTGCATATGCAAGCTAAAGGACTCTAAACCATACAATTCATTTCATAAAAGGATACTCATATGGATTCATTCATAATATGGGAGAATGAAGCCCCCATTGTAGCTATGTACAAGACCACAATGTTAGGAACCGCATCTTGCAACACTAACTCATTAGTCATTTAAAAATCCTCTTATCTAACTTCTCATAGAAATAAAGTTTGAGGGTAGATGTATGCCCCCTTGATTCTGCTTGCATTATGGAGGTGGAATCAAGGTAGCAATCTAACCACATCGAGTTAGATAATTTGTATCATAAGGTATTTCCAAGTACCATACCACATAATGATAGATGTTTGATTAGGTCGGGAGTGGAATCATGATTCCAACACAACAAACAACATCGAAAAATGGATTTCTCTAGCCCCTAATATGTTAGTTTGAATGAAAGGCACTTTTAACCCTAGGTAATATAGTAAAAACCTAATTTTAACATATATAAGAGAAAAAAGTGAAGTAAATTGAACTAATTTTATCTTTTACCTTCTTGCAGCTTGCCTTTGTTGAGAAATGAGTGAGAATGTCGAGCCAATGAGAGTACATGCCTCTAAGACTCAAGGTCCTATGGGAGGAGGTAGCCCGAAACAAGCTACAACATTAGGTGAGTTGATTTTTATGTGCCTTAGCTTTGTCCTTACACATTTATTTTATGTTTTTTATGTATTTCTAGGTTGATTTAGGACCCTGGAAGAAAAGTTTGCAAAGCGTCCCTTTTTTCGCGAAGTGTCCCCTTTTGTTGTGAAGTGTCCCAAAAGGGAACTAAAGTGTTTAAGACCCTTAGAAAAGTACACTAGAACAACTTTAGTACACTTTATTTATTTTTGATGTGTAGATTTAAGGTTTTAGAATTCTTATAGGACATGTTTTACTTTTTTTGTTAGATTCCACCCCGGTCATGACAGTGTCTCAGCGGTAGATAGTTCTTTCGCCTATGAGACCTAGTCTCAACATTATCAGATGAGGACACACATATATTATAGAGAATTGAATTATATTGGGTGTACCTCATGCCTCCCATGAGGTACCATGATGCTATGTTGATGGCACTGACTGAGAGGTGGGATTCAGACACCTATACATTTCATCTTCCTACAGGTAAGATGACTATCACCCTAGATGACATCCATTGCATTCTTCAAGTTCCAATTTGAGGCAAGAGAGTCTGATTTGCAGGGGAATGGTCATTTCGTGAGATGAAATATGATATATAACTCTACCTTGGAGGTCTGATTTGGGATGAGATCGTGGGGTCGTGCATTGATTTATCATGGCTTTGATACGGACCATGGTTTTCACAATGGCACTAGTACTCATCCCTAATGGCCGAGGATCACATCTAGACAGAGGACTGGTTCACATGATACGATGGATGATGCAGTAGAGGACCATCTGTGCTTGGGGATGTAGCATCCTTGCACACTTATATTATGATCTAGGGTGATTTGCATACCATGAAATCAACAGTATGGTGCACTATAAGCTACTATAGGTGTGGTTCCTAGAGCATATCACATGCACTAAGCCGACAGGCTTTTTATCGATATCAGCCCAAGGATATCCTCGCGCATTTAGTTATCCACTAAGGAAATTATGGAAATATGGCGATTTACACTTTTGGAGGGTCAAATTCGACCAACTGGATTAGGAGGATATCTTGTGGAGACCATACTAACTGATACCATAGTGGCCAGATGAGACCTGATAGTTGAGGAGGATGCAGATGGATAGATTTCTACTTGGCAGACATGACTACATAGTAAGACCATTCTACTATGATCGTGCCATGTGACAGTTTCGGTAGATATAGGTACCACCAGTAGGACAACCCTTCTATAGGTGACCAGTGTGGAGTGCTCAGAGGCCTAGGGATATGAGATGATTCACCATTAATGATGTTGTCTACAATGACTCAAATTATGAGGATCATGATATGCCCCCAGTCTTCGGCGTTGATGACATCAGTGCCACAGATGCGTATGAGGAGTGGTGGGTAGTAGCATGACCAGCTCCTGTATTTTCGATGGACGAGCCTATAGGATTTGTAAGACAACTTCCAAATCAGAGGGACAAGGAGGAGGAGAGAGTTAAGGAGATAGGCTTAAGGTTGTAGACTTATTCATAGATGAGATAGATGAGGACTACGATGAGGTTGCAGACCCAAATTATGATGGGAAGGAGGAGGAAAAGGAGGAGGACAAGGAGGATGAGGAGGACGAGGAGTAGTTGATGAGCGAGGGTGATGATACAACAGATGAGGATCCAGTTAGCCATGAGTGGAGAGAGCCAGCTCCCACGCATGTGACTAGATCACAGTCAGTAGCTATAGAACACACCAGCACCTATGGTCATCGAGAGGTTAGCACATCCTCCATACCTCCTACATAGGATGAGGTTGTCTTTACACAGTCAGTCGGAGATCTAGGTGATGACATTTTATTTACTATTATGCTCATACTTATGTTCATGCTTATTGTTTTAATTTTATTTCTATATATATGTCATGATGTGTATTGATTATATTTATGATTTCTATCTTTTCAAGGGCTATGAGAGATTTACATGATCTCTATCAACAAGTGGCTATAGAGATAGTTCCTTTGTTAGTCTTCAATGAGGCTATCAGTACATACTATGTTCCCCCACCTATCATGGAGTGGGACCCATAGTTGTTTGAGCCGTATATCAAACCGAGGGTAGCATATGAGGGTGCTACGAGGCATTTTGATCGAGCTGAGGCTACCTATGAGGAGATTTGATTGTCTTGAGATCCAACAGAGTTTGAGAGACTCCATTCAAAGGTAGCCAGGCTATAGGTAGACAGAGACCAAATAGAGTGAGAGCACATAGAGTCCATTGGATGGGAGACCGAGGCTTTTGGACAAGCACAGGGTCTACAACATGCTTTGGATGCTCTTATCAGTTCATGATCATGATTGCATACTATCGTCTCTCGACGGACTGCATCTAGATAGATGTGATCACTAGATCCCAAGGGATCTAGTAGCCATAGGCCACCCTAGTGTTGTATATTTGATGGCATGTACTTAATATATATATATATATATATATATAATCATTTGGTGTTTGATTATTCTTATGTGTTTTGAGTTAAATGGCAATGTGATTTATCAAATAATATTTTATAAGACTATTTAATAAATACTTCATGATTTTACTTGCTTTATGTGATCTAATTAAAACTATTATAGTTTCTTTTAGATATGACATTGTGATTAAGTATGTTATGCTAAATTAAATGCACCTATGATCTAATTGTAGAACATTAAATGCATATAAGGATCTAATCTAACACAACATACACAATTATCTTGAATAGTATGAGACCTAAAGTAAACATTTAAAAATTAATTTAAATAATTACTTTAGTATTCAAGACATGCAAATAGTTGTTTGTCAAGAACAAAGCAATGTGAGAGTACATAGAATATCATCTACTAACTCTAACACCACTGCTCTATTATTCACACTATTCAAGAAGATTAGACATAGTATCAGTGCAGATGGGCAACATTAATAGGTTCCTTAAGAGGTGCATCATCCATTTGTGTTTGCATCTATGCTCCACACCCATAACTTTCATTGACTTTGTAAGGTCCTAGCCAATTAGAGCTTAACTTTCCTTTTTCAGTTGGGGTGGCATTGACGTTATGTTGATTCTCACATAACACCAAATCACCTTTATTGAATGATCAAAGGATAACATTGTCATTGTAGCTACATTACTTTCTCCTAGAGTAAACTTGAAGGTGCTCAAGAGCGTTAATTCATTGTTTTTCAAGCATTTCAAGCTAATGTAATCATTTTTCTATATAAGTATTATCATCAATAAGCCCCTGAAGAGAAATCCTTAACATAGGAATCTCTAACTCCAAGGGCACTATTGCCTCAATGCCATAGACGAGGTTATAAGGGGTAGTCCAAGTGGATAATATAGCATTCGTGTGATAGTCCCATAACGCATATGTTAGTTGTGTGTGCCAATCCTTATTATGTTTGCTAACGGTTTTCCTTAAGATTTGTTCGAGGGTTCTATTAGTTGATTCGGCTTGACCATTAGATTGCAGATAGTAGGGTGTTGAGAAATGATATTGAATGTTAAATGTGTCTAAGAACTTCTTCACACTGTTATTCTTAAATGGTGTCCCATTTTTTGAAACTAACTCAGAAGGAATTCCAAAGCATGCTATAATGTGTTCCAATATGAAACGACATATCGCATCGGTAGTTGTTGAATGAAGGGGAATTGCTTCTACCCATTTCCTGAAGTAGTCTGTAGTAGTGATTATGAATTTATGTCTAGTGGAGGAAGGTGGTGATATTTTTCCAATGAGGTCCAAACCCCAAACTGCAAAGGTAAAAAAATAAACTTGAGCACGAAGTTCAGAGGCAAGAGCATGAATCAAATTATTATGTTCTTGAAATTTGTGACATCTTTTAACATATGTAAAAAAATCTTGTTCCATATATCTCCAATAGTATCCAATGTGGGTTAGTTTTTGGACAAATGTTCTCCCTCCAAAATGACCTCCACAAGCACCTACATGAGCTTGTTCAAGTGTTATGGGGATTTTAAATTATTTAAGGTATCTAAGTAAGAGACCATCTGTAGCATAAAAAAATGTATCCCTAGACATTTTCACACTCATTTGGGTCTTTCTTATGGATGTTTTCCTATTTTTTCCTAGATTTAATGTTTTAATGTGGTCAACACACTTACATTAGGTCTTGGACCCTTGTGAATCAATAAGAATTGTATGATGTCTTGTAAAAGTGTTGTGAAGTGTTGTAACCCATTTTCACACTGTTCTAGGACCTTTTTATTATGATTCACTTAAATAACCTCTTTTTATCACTTACCAAGCCTTATTTCAAAGTGTTGTAAAGTGTTATAACAAAATTTCATGCTTTTCTAGGCTTGTCATCAATAATTTGACCCTTTCTTAGGTTTAAATGACCCCTTAATACACTTACAGGCCCTACTTAGGTGTGTTTTTGAGAATAATCCTGTTAAACATCATTTAATACACTTTAATTCTTGACACCCATTTAAATTTCCCTGGTGGGACCAAGTCACCACTAGGGGTGACTTAGTCCCACTTGGCTAAAAAATCAAAATTATTTCAAAATTCTGGCGGGATATTATTTTATAAACCTTGAGGTCGGCCTGTGATGTGGTATTTTCAAAAAAAATTGTATAATCATGTATAAATATATGGTTTTCCCCTCATTTTTCATCCCCTAATCTTCTAATCTCCTAATTCATTCACTTAATCATTCAAGCAATTATCAAGCATTCACTTTTGTATTCTAGGCATTTTCAAGTCTACATCCATTAAAGCTTCTACTTGCATATCTTCATATTTCTACTTCAAGGGTTTGGTGAGTTGTAGCATTGCATGTTGTTCATTCATCATTCTCTTTTCATTTCATTTCATTTTCAAGGGTTTAATTACCAAACCAAGGTTTGACCAAGGCAAACCCATATTCACTAACCCTTAACCATTTTTCCCCTTCTTTGCATGTGTTTTGCAGGTCCTGTATGTAGATTTGTCAAAGAAAAAGGTGTGAAAAGTTGTTATCAATTTTTCAAAGTCTTTCAAAGTGAAAAAAAACTTAAGAGAAGCTTGGAGATCATCTACAGGTCAAATTTTGCAAATTCAGATTTGAAAACCTATTAGGAACTGAAGTGCAGACCGGGAGCTACACATTGCATCTTCAAATTCCTTGAAATCTAAAGGTGGACTAACTCTCCATCAATGGAAAATTAGTCCCATTGCCAGGCCTAAAAATTGTTTTCTACAGTTCTGGATACCCTTTTGGCTAAAACCTGCTCTGACATTATTTTCCTGAAACAAAACTAAGTCGCCCAACTTGGCGTAAGTGTCCCAATTGGCTTCAACAGTGATTTCTATAGGATTATAGAGATCCTCTACATCACATTCCAATTTCCAAGTGCACCTCTCCAGTCTCATTTATTTTTGTTACAGTTCATTTTCATTTTTAGTTCATTTTGTATATCACATTATGTTTTCAAAAAATTTACATTTCCTTAGTTTTGCAATAATAATCCATCTCTTTTATCAGTTCTTTGCATCTAGGGAATTCTATTTAGACATATTTCAATCATATTTGCATTAGTCTTGAGCAAACCACATAGATCTTTGGGATACCTTTCTCCTTTTAGGTGCAAAACCCTAGAAGTGTAAGAGAGTGCCTATCCCCAAAAATTTACAATTCATTTTGGTGAACCTGCATTTTGAACATTCTATTTCTAATTTTAAGTACATTTACTTCCTAGGAATAGCTTGCATTGACATTGCATTGCATTTTTCATTGTTTAATTTGCATCCTAGGGTTTTCAAATTTGCATTAGTGAAAAGCCCATCTAGCTTGCATTTTTGCATTGCATTTCATTAAAAATTCAAAAAAAATTGCATGTTCATATTATATTTGCATCTGAAAACCTAAAAAGCATAAAATCCAATTAAAAATTCTGAAAATTTTCAAAAAAAATCACTTCCTGGACTCATTCGCCACCCTGGGTGACTTAGTCTAGTTGCATATTTTTCACTAAATTTTATGGCATTCAATCTACAATTTCTGAGTTTATGTTTTTTGTTTCTGCATTTTAGTTTTACTTTCCAGAATTTTAGTTTTAAGCATTTCATTCTTATTAGTTTACATTGCATTTGCATTCACCCCACCTTTAGGAACCTTTGAATGAGTGTTTGGTGTCCTATTTCTAATACCTTAGTGATAAGAAGTTTGAGACTCATGTTATCCCACGATAATACACTCATTATGGATCTTGGGTTACGTAAAGCTTCCACTCCTAGTATTGCAACTAGTACACTAGGTATGGATACTACCTTTAGTAACTCTTTGTCTTCCAATAACATGCAAGTTGACACACAAAATGATCATATCCTGCAAGAAAAAATAATTAACATTCATGAGGACTTAACACATCTCCAACATCAAGTGAGCCTTGAAAACATTTCAGCCACTGTAATTCCTACCATAGAAAACATCCATTTTTATGCTTGAAAGTGAAGAAGGCCTGGATGTTGTGAAACAAATAGTTGAGATATATACAAAACATCTTCCTCCAAACTCTAATGTCTCTCAACCAGCAAACATTGTGGTTAGTCAAGGAGGACCTCAAACTCCTCCACCCTCAACCATAGCCTTAATTCCTACCTATACCACTCCTCAAGTCACAACAACACTGCAACAAGTTAGTAATGTGATTCCTTCCTCGAATATTTTGACTAGCATCCCTAATTCCTATGTGGCATTGCATGTTTTATCCTCTTCTACAATACTATCTATAAGCATTCCATTCACTTTCCCTACCACTACATACACTCCATCACCACTTTCCCTTCCACCTCATACCACTTACAATGACCCTCTCATAACACAACTTTTTTAAACAGTTTCATCCATGCAAAAACAAATCTCCACCATAAGCCAAAATCAAAATGAACCACCCACATATTATGTTCGAAGCAACCCATTGTCTTTGGAAATATAGCGAACACCGATGCCACAAGGAGTAGAGATTCCTAGATTTGAGAAATATGGAGGGAAGGGAGGCCCTTCTAACCATGTTAATTCCTACACCGCTTTATTTGATGATAAACTGTTAGCAAAATTGTTTCCTAGGACCTTAAAAGACACTGCCTTGGAATGGTGTTCATCTTTACCAAACAATTCAATTTGTTCATTCAATGAACTTGTTGATGCATTTATAAATCATTTCCAAGTGCATATGAATCCCAAGAATACCTTGGTTGATTTGATGAGATGCAAGAAAAATAAGGAAGAAAAGATAACTGATTTTATTTCATGCTATCAATCGCTTTATTTCCAAATCGATGTCAAGATTCGTGACCCACATCTTCAAAAGATGTTTATAGAAAACTTGTAAACTAAACTTTAGGACAAACTCACTATGATGAAATTCCCCTCCATGCACTTGTGTACTACCCTTTTTGATTATCACAATTTGGTTAGTAGTCAAGATACAAAGTCCACTTCTAGCCGAGCTAAGAAATTTGAACATACCAACCAAAAAAATTCCCAACCATTTAGAAAGAAAAACAAAGGGTTCTTACAGTTCAACCCCCCTCAACAACCAACTCAAACCATCAACAACCAAGTATAAGTTGTTAAAACCATGATTCCCTTTAGTTATGGAGATCCGAAAAGACAATTCACACCTTTACCTAACACCCTTCATAACACAATGTCCCAACTTTTACAACAACAAATGATTACCTTGCCTATCATCAAAGCACCCGATCCTACTAAGCCTTTACCTCCGAACTTTAAATACAATGCTTATTGCCATTATCATATACAAAATGGACATGGCATAGAACATTGTAAGCATCTTAAACATCTTGTGCAAGACCTCATTGATTTTGGTCGCCTATCCATTGCAGGTGTTAATGATCAAGATAATAAGTCTGTTGCCCCTCCAAATCAAAACTTGCAAATTTTCACTGACCCAATGCCCAAACATAAGATTTCATTTGTCAAAGCTAGTGAAACTACAAAGAATAATGTGATGAATGTTGATACAGATGATGAACATCTTGATCCCATTCCACATATTACCCATGTTAATCCTATGGATGAAATGGTAGGTGCAATAGATGTTATACCTCGTAAGGTCCAACCTAAGAAATCTCTTGATATTACTTTATCCTCTAAGGACATACTTAAAAATATCCCCGATGGTCCTCTTTACATAGTTGGTGGTATCTATGAAAAACCCACTAATGGGATACTAGTAGATCCCGCCTGTGGAGAGAACGTGATCACTGAGGAATTTTTGGTATTACATGACCTCTATCAAGATGACTAATAAATCGAAAGCATGGATCAAGACACACAATGGTTTCGCTTTCCCTATGATAGGATCGATCATCCTTCCATTACAAATAGGACCAAACACATTGTATGTCACATTCTCCATCATCCTACAGTTGGACTAGTTTTGTTTGTGGCTAGGCCATCCATGGCTTCACTCAATGAAAGTTGTCCCTTTGGTTATCCACAAATGCTTAAATTTTCCATTTGACAATGAAATATTCACTATTCACCATAGTGGATTTAACCCCTTGTCTTCCAAAGGAAAATTTTCCTTAGAATCCTTTTGGCCTGAGTCCATGGAACCTATAACACCTCGAAAAGATTTCTTTTTCATTACTTACCAAAAATTTAAAGCAAAGAAAATCGCAGAATTTTCTCTATGAAACATGTCCCCATCCACTTCTGACACTCCTATCCTAGATGAAACAATGCTTCAACTAGAACAAGAACCAAACAACTCTGATCAACCAACACCAGAAACTTCCCCGACATCGTCTAAAAGACCAAGAGACAATGAAAACAATCCTATCATGCCTCCTCAAATAAAACAAGTCTACAAAGCAAAGGAGAAAGTGGATGAAAACCCTTCCATGGTTCCTTTTGTTCCTCCCCTTTGGGAAGAAAATCAACCCATGGTTGATCAACCCACTCCTTCACAAACACAACTTGACAATAAAACCAAAAGAAAAAGAGGAGCTAGGGAGCGTAGGCGTAGACTTCATGCCCTTGCTCGCAAGTTACATGAAGAAGAAAATAAAGAAAAACAAAATCCACACTTGACAAAAGTAATGCATGATGACCCTCCTCCCCAACCACAACAAAAAGATCCAATACAACAATCACAACAAGAGTTACACTCTTCATTGGACATTATCATTCATCCTCTTGTGATTAATCTGGATGACAATGATGAGATCGCTAAAATTGATGAAGAGGTGCATAATGATTTCAACACATTGTTCTCCTCTTCCACGAGCTTAAATGAAAAATCTCCTCTAAAGAGTGTTGAACCTGGTGCTTCCCCTAGTTTGGAACATGCTCTTGTCCTTTTTTCCAGTTGCCCACCCTCGGAATATCATGAACATGACTAGGAGGTGGATGACTTGCTCGATGGTTGACTCACATTTTCCTTACTAATCTACTATATTTTCTTTTTCTTTTTCTTTTGTGTGTTTGCATGTGCGTAACATGTTCCCCCATGATGTTATGTTTTATGTTCTCCCTCTCTTTGTGACATTCCTCTATTTGTACCTTCATTCTTCTCTATGTAGTACATTGGTTCCGCCTTTTTCTTTTGTCTTTTTCTTGTGTTTTCCTTTTGGGGGATGATGTAAGGCATTGAGACATTCATGTCTCTTTCATGTTGACCCAAAAGGATTTTCTTTTTCTTTTCCCTTTTTTTTCTTTTCTTTTTTTTTCCTTTTGGGGATGACACAAGGCATTGAGACATTCCTGTCTCTTTAATGTTGACCCAAAAGCTTTTCCTTTTTCTTTTGCCTTTTCTTTTTCATTTGGATTGTGTTTTCCTTTTGGGGGATGATGCAAAGCGTTGAGACACCCTATGTCTATTCCATGTTGACCCAAAAGGTTCTTTCTTTTTCTTTGTTTTTTCTCTCGTTGTGTCATTCTTCCAGTTCTATGTATTTGGGGAATGATGATAGTTTTGAACTCTCTAAACAAAATTGCAACAATGAACATACTAACCCCAAATCCATAGATCCCTTATGTGTTTGGTGTTTTCATTTTGGGGGCAACCCCTCTTTCCTTTTCCTTTTTTTTCACATGACTAAGCCTTACTCAAAAACATATAACTTGGCATAAGGGCTTTCCAAGTTGGCTCTCATGTCTTTCTTGTTTTCATTTTTCATTCACTACTTTAAAGAAATCACTCACAGTATGGTGTGTAGAAATTCCTTTAAAGTGGGGGCATACGTTGGCATTATTCTTTTGCATTTTTCCTTTTCTTGTATCTTACTGTAGCCTTGTTACTTCATACGATGTGTTTGTCACTTTGTGGGTGACATTGGGTGTGATGTCTTTCATGAGCATGATCTATCTTAGCATATTGCATTCCTCTTGGTGGCTTGATGTGACACACTGCATCCCCTAAGTTGTGAATTTTCTATTCTTTGATTGGTCCTCTCTTAGAGAAATTAGACACAATGTTCCCTAAGTTAAAGACCTCACATGAACTAAGCAAGACTCCTTTGAACATTTTTTGCATTTTTCATTTTGCATTTGTTATATGGCCACCTTGCATAACATAGCTTGCATTCCTATGGTGCCATCATGTTTTTTCATGAGCTCCAAGCATATAAAATTTTTCTTGTCTCGTGAAGCTCAAAATGTTATTTTCTTTTGTGGCACCTTATTAAAGTTATCAAGAGGTATAACTTTGGTATGGTTGAACGGGAAGCCCATTCTGAGGCATGACTTTCCCCATACCCACCTGCGTTTTTGTGAGTGCATACCAACCATGAGTGTATGTTTCTCACCTTTTGGGCCTTCTCACCCAGCAGGCAGCCATGAGTTTCGTCACCTCAGAGTGAGTATGTGTTTTCTGAATAAACAGCCTAGATTTGATCCACAACGCAATGGAAAAATGATCGAAGCTTGATCCAATTCTCTCTTTTTCCTTCTACTTCTCTCCCTTTCATTCTTTTACATCATTCTCTTGTGTGTTCCTTTGTGCTAGTGTTTGGTTTGCCATGGGATCTTGATCCTAGGGGATTGATCATCCCTCTTGATTACTGTTGTCTCATCTTTCCAGCATGAGTACATTTGGATCCCTCTTGATGTGCACGTGTGGCTACTTTCATGTGAGTTTAAAGAAAGTTCATCCTCTCACTAAAGTGGGGGCTAAATGTAGCGTAAAAAATGTATCCCTGGACATTTTCACGCTCATTTGGGTCTTTCTTATGGATGTCGGCCTAGTTTTTCCTAGATTTAATGTTGTAATGTGGTCAATACATTCACATTAGGTCTTGGACCCTTGTGAATCAATAAGAATTCTATGATGTCTTGTAAAAGTCTTGTGAAGTGTTGTAACCCATTTCAACACTTTTCTAGGACCTTTTTATTATGATTCACTTAAATAACCTCTTTTTACCAATTACCAAGCCTTATTTCAAAGTGTTGTGAAGTGTTGTAACAAAATTCCATGCTTTTCTAGGCTTGTCATCAATAATTTGACCCTTTCTTATGTTTAAATGACCCCTTAATACACTTACAGGCCCTATTTAAGTGTGTTTTTTAGAATAGTCTCGTTAAACATCATTTAATACACTTTAATTCTTGACACCCATTTAAATTTCCCTGGTGGGACCAAGTCACCACTAGGGGTGACTTAGTCCCACTTGGCTAAAAAATCAAAATTATTTCAAAATTCTGGCGGGATATTATTTTATAAACCTTGAGGTCGGCCTGTGATGTGGTATTTTCAAAAAAAATTGTATAATCATGTATAAATATATGGTTTTCCCCTCATTTTTCATCCCCTAATCTTCTAATCTCCTAATTCATTCACTTAATCATTCAAGCAATTATCAAGAATTCACTTTTGCATTCTAGGCATTTTCAAGTCTACATCCATTAGAGCTTCTACTTGCATATCTTCATATTTCTACTTCAATGGTTTGGTGAGTTGTAGCATTGCATGTTGTTCATTCATCATTCTCTTTTCATTTCATTTTATTTTCAAGGGTTTAGTTACCAAACCAGGGTTTGACCAAGGCAAACCCCTATTCACTAACCTTTAACCATTTTTCCCCTTGTTTGCATGTGTTTTACAGGTCTTGTATGCACATTTGTCAAAGAACAAGGTGTGAAAAGTTTTTATCAATTTTTCAAAGTCTTTCAAAGTCAACAAAACCCTAAGAGAAGCTTGGACATCACCTACAAGTCAAATTTTGTAGATTTGGATTCAAAAACCTGTCAAGAACTGAAGTGTAGATTAGGAGCTACATATTGCATCTTTGAATTCCCCAAAAATCTGAAGGTGCACTAAGTCACCATCAGTGGTGAATTAGTCCCACTGCCAGGCCTGAAAAGTGTTTTCTATAGTTCTGGATACCCTTTTGGCTGAAACCTGTTCTGACAAAATTTCCCCAAAACATGACTAATTCACCCATCTTGGCGTAAGTGTCCCAGTTGGCTTCAACAGTGATTTCTATAGGATTCCAGAGCTTCTCTACATCACATTCCAGTTTCTAGGTGCACCTCTCCAGACTCATTTATTTATGTTACATTTTGTTTTCCTTTTTAGTTCATTTTGCATATCACATTATGTTTTCAAACATTTTACATTTCCTTAGTTCTGCATTAATAATCCTTCTCTTTCATCAATTATTTGCATCTAGGGCATTCTATTTAGACATATTTCAATCATATTTTCATTAATCTTGAGTGAACCACATAGATAACCCTAGAAGTGTAAGAGAGTGCGTATCCCCAAAAATGTATGGTTCACCATCAAAGGACCTCTAATATAACACATCAACGAGAATTATATATTTAGATGCAAGTTTTCGAAGGCGAGCTTGAGTGTTCTTAGTTTTTGGCTCTAGAAAGGTATTGTCTTTTAAATAATTAAATATCAGAGTGTACCATTCACTCAAGTTTTCCATGGTTGTTGATAATACTTCTATTTTATCTTCTATTGATGGTTTCATACGTGTAGGCACAATAAATTTGAATTATTTTGAAGGATCTTAAGGAGATATAAGGGAAGTTGTACTCGCCATTGCATTTGCATGTCGATTATCTTTTTGTGGGATGTTGTCAATGGTGTACGAATCAAACTTGTCTAACAAAGTCATTGTAAGATCGTTGTATTTCGATAATTTGTCATGTTTCGCTTGATATATCTCATTTATTTGTTTAATAACTAATTGTGAATCACTGAATATCTTAATGTCTCAAGCTCCCATAATTAAAGTGACGCGCAACCCAGTGAGTAATGCTTCATACTCGGCGGTGTTGTCTGTGCATAGGAAGTTTAACGAGTAAGACAAGGGAATAGGCTCTCCCACGGGAAGGATTATTATAACCCTTGTACTAGAGCCAGTTCTACACTTAGATCCATCAAAATATAACTCCCATGTATTAGTTTCAATTGTCAACACATTATCGTTGGGGAATTAATCATTATTAGGTCGGTCAAGGTTTTACCTTTAATTTATTTTTGCAAAACAAACTTAAGGTCAAACTCATTTAACAACATCACCCACTTCACTAAGCATCCTAATAAATTTTTTTTAGTGAAAAGATGTCTTAAAGGATTGAATTTTTTCATCACAAATATTTCGACATTTAATAGACCTAATGTATCAATTTACTTGTAGTGAATACAAGATTCAAACATTGTTTCTCTATCATTGTGTATCATTTATCATAATCAATCAAAGTTCAGCTAATATAATAAATAGGGTGTTCTTTACCATTTTCATCTTGTTGAGCCAACAATGTTGTGAGAGCATGGGTTGATGTTTTCATATAAAGGATAAATGGTTTGTTCTATGCTGTAAAATAGCTGGAGTGATGAGATAATCTTTCAAACTCTCAAAATCCTATTTACAATCCTTACTCCAATTAAATTGAACATCTTTCTTAAGCAAATGTGTAAATGGTAATGTTTGGTCTATTAGGGATGCTACAAAACAGCGGATAGCCTGAATTCTTCCTTGTAAATTGCATAATTGAGAAATGTTTCTAGGAGGTGTCATGTTAACTATAGCATAAATTTTCTTTTTGTCCACCTCAATGCCTCTATGAGATAGTATAAAATCTAAAAAAAATCCACTATCTACACCAAAGACACTTTTTTGGATTTAGTTTCATGTTGTATTTTTGCATTCGCTTGAAGATTTTTTGAAGAATATTCACATTGTCTTGACGAGTTAAGGATTTGGCTAGAATATCATCGATATAATCTTCCAACATCTTATATATGTAATCATGGAATATCAATGTCATAGCTCGTTGATATGTTTCGCCTGCATTCTTTAATCCAAAAGGCATAATTACCCAACAGAATGTTCCCCAAGCTATGGTGAATGTTGTTTTGCATTGATCTTAAGGATTGATAAAAATTTGATTGTACCCAGAGAATCCATCCATGAATGACAAAAAATCATGTCTCATAGTCGAGTCCACTATCATGTCAATATTAGGAAGGGGAAATTCATCTTTTAAAGATGCTTTATTTAAATCATGAAAGTTTGTACACATCCTAATACGATTATCTGGTTTTGCAACTGCGAAAATATTCAAGATCCAAGGAGAATAATCTATAGGACATATAAAACCAGCTTCAAGGAGCTTCTCAATCTCAGCCTTCACTAGCAATGCTATCTTAGGATTCATCTTTCTTATCTTTTGTCTAACGGGTTTAGCATTTTCAACAAAGACTATGTTGTGTGTTACAATCTTAGGATCAATTCCTGGCATATCCGAATAATTCCAAGCAAAAAGTCTGGGAAAGTCGTGAAGCAAAGTTGCATGGTCTTCTTCTTCATCATCAGCAAGGCACTTTCCTATATTAATCACTTTTTCTTCATTGTTAATGTCCATCGGTATGTCAATTGTATCTCCTAGAGGAAGTGCATTTTGCTTTGGAAATTCGGGGTTTTATTCTTCGTTGTTCTTGTAAATCTCATTACTTTCCTCTTCTCCATCTTTTTGCTTGGTACTAATCATAGCACATGTAACCCATTTCTTTCAAGGTTTCATCATCTTCAAAGAATTCCAATGATGGCTTGCAAGTTCTATCAATCAATTTTGGATGCTTCAAGGTAAGGGTTGTTTTAGGATTACACATGATGGTGTTGATGTTTAGAGAGGGTCTTTTGTTGCTTGTGTTATCTTAGAAGGGCAACATCCCAAACCACTTTTCATTTCTTATGTGTTAGGCTCTATAGGAACATGAATACCTTGTTCTTTCTTTCCACATCCTTTTCCAATATAACCAAATTGTTTAATGAATTCATAACCTTTCCCATAATGTCTCTGCATTTCTTGTAGGTTTGGTAATTGTTGATAATCTATCTCATCGAAGTTTGTTGTATAGCTTGTGTCTTCTTCTAGAGTATATGAGGTAGATGCTTGTGGGTTTTCTTTTGAATTCTATGTTGACATCACCATTGGTCACTTTTGTTTTTCGGTTTCTTTTGTTGTGATTTTGTATTCTCCCATAAATGAAGGTGTGAACTCCAAGGAACCTCAATCATCTTCCAATAACTTTGACAAAATTTCTAGCTCTTGTTTATCTTCGTCCATAGGTTCTATGTTCGATGTTGGAATTAATGTGTTCAGTGGACTTGTCATTCCTTTTTCAACTTGTAAGCAACTTTCAGGCTCGGGGTCTATTTCAATTTAGTATACTTTTTTGTTATAGACATACTTCATTATACGATGAAGAGTTGAAGTTGTATACACCTAAAATTGGTCATGACATCTAATTAATTAAATACTAGTTATTTAATTAATATTCAACTATGTATAAATAAATTCTCAATTTATTTATATGGTTCATATTTTCTAATTCTTCAAATCTAAAAATCAGATTCTTCTAATTTAATTAAATAAACAAATTTCATAAGCTTGTTTTATTTAATTAAGTTTCACTAATCCTGGATTAGGAATTCAAGCACATGTCTACAAATTTTTATGCCACCTCACCAAGGTCACATAAAATTAAATAGTTCTAATTTTTAAATTAGAATTATTTTCAAACACATGGCTTATTCCTCACACACTTCTTCAACCAATTTTCAAACACAGGGTATTTTCTTCCCACACTTTATTCTTCCATCCATTTGGCATGTTGCCTTTGGTTAAGAGATTCCTCCATCCATTTGGCATGTTGCCTTTCGTCAAGGGGACACCTTCTTGATTTTCTCCATCTCCACCATTCATTCCTCTTGTTTGAATCTAGACCGTCGATCATTGCCACATCACAAAAATGCTTGGAAAAAGCCTATAAGTACAACCCTTTTCCAGTGTATTTTGCATCTACATTTGAGTAGAGTTATCATGCAGGAATATCGTTTGAGCATTGGAGAATTTTGGAGTCTTATAGTTACATTTCATATCATGTTTTGCATCACAGTTAGATCTTAGAATCACACTTTGCTTCATAGTTTCCTTTTATGTCATACTTTGAATCATAGTTGCATTTTAGATTAGCATATTCATAATTAGCATTTGATCATATGTAGAATCATCCTAGTTCAATACCATAGTATCTACCTCGAATAATCTAACGCCATCATCCATTCATCATAGTATCCATTATCATTTTCGTCATACAGTTTCATGTAGGAATTTAATTGGCTTGCATGTTGAATATTTTCTCGTTTCTCAAGTTGCCATTTTAACAACCATAGTGCACAAAGAAATCTGAGGGCCAAATGGTTTAATAAATCCTTGAGAATAGAGGACAATGAGATGTTCTTAAAATATTTGCTTAGCTGCAAAATAGAGTAGTTTATTTGATTCAAATCTTTGATATAATTCATTTCATTAAGGTTTGTGTTGATTTACTAACTTTCCCACATTTCACACACACACACAAAATGGCGCCCATCATGGGGCCAGTCCCCATTTCTAACAATTTTCTAGAAAAGTTCATGTAAACAGGCTGGTCATGATGTTTTAGCACAATCACGAGTTCTTTTGATGCATATGATAAATTTTTCGGCACATTAGTGGAATCTTCCAGCGCATTCATCTATTTTGGTGCATTTGATACTTCTTTCAGCTCATCCATCAAATATTTTAGTGCATATAGGGAGTGTTTTAGTGCATTCGGTCTTTTCTTTAGCGCATTCGGTCTTTGTTTTAGCACATTGAATAGTTCTTTTAGAGCATAGAGTAGTTGTTTTAGTGCATTGGGTAATTCTTGTAGTGCATCGATGTTTTAGCGCATGCGATGACTGTTTTAGCACATTAGGTTAAAATTGCAAAATCCAAGAATTGATTAGTGTTTTTTGCTTGCAAGTACTTTTATACGCTGGTCAAAGACAAATTTATCAAACTACTAATGATTTATGCAGGGGTTGGAGCTATTTAAATGCTTTCTTTTGCTTAAGATAGGCATCTAGATTAAATAGAAAGGATAAAGAACACCATGTCTTTCGTGCTTGATGAATGGTAGGCATATGCTTTCCCCTTAACTAGGTGACCAAAAATCTAGACCCATTCACTTTTGTTTTATCCTTAGAGGGCCCACCTTTTGGGAAAAAGTAATCACCCAAGGGAATGACCCAACCGGTAACACACTAAAGCCAAGCGACTTCCAACCAGGATATAAATGTGGGTACTTGGGGAAAGTTCAAGTATCATGAGGATTGTTCTAACAAGAAAGGAAGCAATGGTCTCTTGCCACATGGATGATCCCCCACAAATGGAATGCCTATACTAGAACCCTTTGTTGTAGCAAGGCCAAAATCCTTAATCTATTTGTTGGTGCAAGAATGGTCGTTCTGAAGTCATCCCACATTCTTGCGGCTTTTAGTAGAGATGAGAAATATGCCATGGAAGATTCATGGGTATTGATGCTTGGTTGCCCCATATAAGTGGTGTCATAGAGGGGAGCCAATGGGGTCAAGCATCTAATCATCCGCTATAAGTAAGCGTAGCTGGAGTAAAATCCAAGTGGGTATTCAACAAATATAGTCCTACACAGCCTAAGTTGTACATGCTTGATGTGTCTTTACCAATGTGTTTTTGAACCAATTTCAAAAAAAAACATCACATGTTGAAAGTGAAAACCTTGATTTAGAAAAAAATTCATTGAAACAACCAAGTATCTAACTAGAAAATCTGAAAAATCAAACAAATGTCCAACAAACTGTGTCATTTTCCCAGTTCAGCACATTTGTTGCATCTTCTAGCACATCGGTGAAATCTTTTAGCACATCCAACTGTTGTTATAGTGCATCTATGCAAAACTTTGGTGCATCTGTCCTCTGTTCTAGTTCATACAATCAATCTTTTAGCACATCTATGCATTTTTCCAGCGCATTTACCCTATGTTATAGTGCATCTGTGTAGTACTTTGGCGCATTGATCCTTTGTTTTAGTACATCCAACTGTTGTTATAGTGCATATGTGTGATTTTCTAGTGCATCTATCCTCTGTTCTAGAGCATCTATGAAATATTTTAGTGCATCTGGGCTCTATTTTAGCACATCCATTAAATGCAAAAACTCGAGTTAAACTTGTCCCTTGTTTCATAGTTTGAACCAATATTTTAGAATCTTATCAAGTCTAGAATCATTCCTTAGGTACCTTAGAGTCTAAACTTGTTAAAATTGACCTCTACAAGTGGAATTCTCCAACCTAAACCAAGATCTAACATCTCAAAGTTCCAAAACCATCAAACTTATCACACATTTGATTATTAAGCCTAGTTTCATCATTAGGATTTATCATCCTCTCATCACGAAATGAAGCTATATAGTCAAATCAAACTTAGTCTCATTAGAATTTGTCATTCTATTTGACTTAGTTGTAATCCTTGGTACTCTTCCAAACTTAGATCAAACTTTAGTCAAAATTATAACACTTGTATGCCTGTTCAAACAAGGTTACAAAAACAAACACTCAAGGAAAAAGGACTTGAAAATCAAAACATTGAAGAGCAAAACCTTGGAACTCCAACCATTGAAACTCCAATCATTGAGACTCAAAACACCGAAACTCAAAAAAGTGAATGCAAAACACCATGGCAGAGGCTAAAGAGAATCCTTTCCATGGACTCAACAACACTGAAGGGGAAGAAATAATCGAGGAAGATATCCAACATGTTGAACAAGACCCCAACTTCCACAAATGCTTAGAAAATATTTTTGAAAGAAATGGGGAAAATTACCTCCTTATGCTAGCTAAACAAGGTGTCAAATTACCCGAAGACTTTGATGTGAATCAATTGAAAGCACCTCCAAAACAACCTGAAAAAGAAACCAAACAAGTGGTTTCTCTAACTCACCAAATGAAGAACCTTCAACAACAAATTCTCAATATCCAAAGAGGAACCTCAAAATGATACTTGATCCAAGACATTTTTCTCCATATATGTTTGATCAAAGTATCCACATGATCCCCTTTCCAAAACATTGTGAATTCCCAAAATACGACAAATACAATGGAAAAACTAATTCGATAGACCATGTGAGGGAATTTAGAACCATGAGTCTTGAATTTTCATATATGGAAACATACTTAATGAGATTATTCCCACGAAGTCTAGGTGGACAATGTCTTGAATGGTTCTCCAAACTCACCCCACCAATTAACACCTTTGAGGAATTGGTCAACAAGTTCATCACCCAATATTCTTACAATATTCAACATGGCATTACCATGAAAGATCTTTGTAACTTGAAACAAGAGAAGGGTGAATCTTTCCCTATATTATTGCAAAAATGGAGAAGGTTATTTGCACGATATTCTCATCTCGTACCTAAAAAGGAAAAGATAGAAATATTTATTGACAAACTCAATGACGAGATGAGTTATACATTGTAATTGCAATGTCCCCCAACCTTTGAAAAATTGATTGAAAATGGGATTAAAATTTAAGAGGCTTTGGTCAAGAGAGGAGTCATCAAAATATACAACAAAAACAACTCATCAAACTCCTCCAACAATTACAATAGTGGTGATAAACTAAAGTTTTGGCAATGAAACAAGAATGTGGGAACTAATGATGGTGCAATTGAAAACCAAAATGCAAAACCTGTACTCAACTTAACTGCCACTACCACCAAAAATAATCAAAACAACAAACAAAATGTCACCCAAAGCAACAATCAAGGTAATGTTGGATCTAGAACACCATCATATCGAACGTCCTCAAATCGAAGGAGGTTCACCCCTTTAGGACAATCATCAAAATCAGCATTGAAGGAACTTCTCGAAGCTAAAGTTATAACATTACCAGAGGCAAGAAATTGGAAACCACAAGTTAAGCCTCCATGGTGGAATGATGCTCATTTCTGTGACTTTCATCGCAACAAAGGACATAAAACCAATGACTGCATGCAATTGAAGCACTTGATACAATGTTTAATTGGCAATAAAATGATACTCGTAGAAGGACCCCAAACCAACAATGATCATGGAGTGTTCAAGAACCCTCTACCCAACTATGAAAAAGGGGAATCTTCTTCTTCAAATACCAAAGGAAAAAACATAAACTATGTCTATGACACCACCATTCTGTACATCAAAGTGGTTGATGATCAAACCCATGACAAATCGGATCTTACTATAAATGATAACTCAACAAACGATAACACCATCGAACATGAAAAAAACATCATTGCAATTGAAAATCATCACCATGATGTTGACACTACCTCACATCAAATCAATGTTATCAAAATCAAAGAGCAACAAGACAACACACCAGTCAATGCAAGCACACGAGGACAAGCCAAGGTAACATTGAAAAGAGTTATCCCTTCTATGTCCAAATCAACTACGGCTATCCCTGCAACCCAATATAACATAGTTGATCAGTTACAGAAGATATCCACACAAATATCCAAATTAGAACTTCTCAAGATTTCACCTGCTCACAAGGAAATATTGGAACAAGCTCTAGTCGCCACCACGGTACCAAAAAATCTATATTTTTTCCACTTTCAGACTATGGTGGGACATTTGACTACACCACACTACTTATCCTTTTCCGAACATGACGATGTATCTATCAACCATCCACACAACGTTTCCCTCCACATTGAGGTCTTAATCCACAAACACTGCATCAAGTGTGTTCTAATAGATGGAGGAGCTTACCTGAATATTTGTACTTTGAAAGTGCATTGGGCTATTCAGAAAATGATATTGATCCTAGAAGGAAAATCACAATAAAAGCATATGATGACGAGGAAAGATCTTCACAAGGGTTGATAGTGCTACCTATTCAAGTGGGACCAGTTGTCAGAGATATAGTATGTCATGTGTTAGACAAAGAGTTAACCTACAACATACTCTTGGGAAGGGCTTGGATTCATGACATGCAAGCAGTGCCATCCACATATCACCAATGTTTGAAGTTATCGTTCAATGGGAAGGAAATCACTATTGCAGCGGACTCAAACAACCCCCAATATTGTAACACCCTCAAGACAACCCAAGATGCTTTTGTACCACACAACAAGGAAACTCCAACTCAAAGTTCATCAAATGATGGGAAACAACTAAATGCCTTGTCAAAGTGGGTGGAGAAAAAGGACCAATCAAAGGATAAGGATATCAGTTTAATGTCAATCCCTCAAATAAAGAAAGTACATCAAATCCTACTCCATAAAATTAGGAAATTTGACTCGAGTCTTTATTGAAACAAGTTGTCAATATACAATTGAAAGACAAGGGCATGGGGGAATACTAATTTGAGCAATCCTTATGTTTATCACAACTTTCATCTTCTCCAAAGTCATATGGGCAGCCATCAACATCTAGACAACAATCATCACAACCCACCACACTCTTTGATGGCACCTTTGTGAGAGCAGGCACATTAGTGGATGAGTCAGATGACAAAGAATTTTTAAACTAGTTATACAAAGATAAAGAATTATCACAAGCATCCACCTCAAGTGTGCAAATAGAGTAGTATGGAAAAGGAAAGACAATATTGGAAAATATGGGATATGAGGGAAAAGGTCCTATTGGTAAAAGGGAAGAAGGAATCATAGAACTGATACAACCTATCACAATGCAATCCAAGGATAAAACAGGATTGGGGTATAGAGAAGAATCAAGAGAAGAAACCAGACAACAAGTTGTTGAAAGAATCCTACAACTACAAGCTAGTGATGATCATGAAACTGATTCAAATGAATATGAGTGGGATTCGCTATCTAAAGAGTCGTGTCATGATAAGGGAATTGATGTGGTACAAAAGTATACACCCATATGTGAGGATGGCCAAATTTCAAGTTATAGACCACTCGAAATATGATCACAACATATTGATGATTCTAGCAAAGATGATCAGACTCGGAGCAAAACGGATAATTCAAAGGAGAGTTACCTTATAGACATTGATTTCGCTATTGGACAATCTGAAGACATTACCATCAAGACCCTTACTACCTCTTACTTTATCCAATCCAATGACTCCTTACCCCTCATACATCCTAAACTCATAGATTGGGATCAAACTGAGTCATCAGAAATCCCCATATTTTTAAATGATGAGGCCATTGTCAATTTCCTCTATTCCACCAATCCTGAAACAGATTCCACCATTGAACATCATAATGAAGCTTCCAACCAGGAGAGTGTCAAATTTTCCAGCTACAAAATGAATAATACAGGAAATAGATCTGATGGTGAAAACCTTTCAATCGCAGTATTAGATCCAGAAAAAGTGAAAATAAAGAATGTATCTAACAATGAAAACCCCTCTAAGGAACTGAAGGATGGAAGATTTGACAAACTCCCTGAACACTTTTAGGAATGATCTAAAGTATTGGTTGAACCCACTCAGTCTGTCAATATTGGCAATGAAGAAACAGTAAAGACTGTCCATCTAGCAAAATCCTTGACAGATCAAGAAAAACTGAACTTCATCAAATTCTTCACAGGACAAGTCAATTTTGCTTGGTCATATGCTAACATGCCAAGGATTGATCCAGAACTCATTATGCATCATTTATCACTACCAGCAGGGGTAAAACTGATCAAGCAGAAGTTAAGGAAAATGCATCTGCATATTGCCATATTGGTAAAAGCAGAACTGAAGAAGTTATTGGATGTTGGGTTCATAAGACCAATTGACTATGTTGAATGGATATCAAATATTGTGCCTATTTCAAAACTAGACAAAAGCATCAAAATATGCACAAATTTCAGGGATCTCAACAAAGCCTGTCCAAAAGATGACTTTCCCCTACCCAATATCAACATCATTGTTGACCTAACAACAAGGCATGGCATGTTGTCACTCATGGATGGTTTTTCCAGATATAATCAAATCAAAATTGCACCTGAGGATCAAGATAAGACAGCCTTCACATGCCCGTGGGGAACCTTTTGTTGGAATTTCATGTCATTCGGGTTGAAAAATGAAGGAGCAACTTATCAGCGTGTTATGACGACAATATTTCATGATATGATGTACACCTTCATGGAAGACTATGTGCATGAAATGTTAGCCAAATCATACACCAGAGAAGAACACCTAGAGATATTAGATAAAATCTTCACCAGACTGGAAAAGTTCAATGTACGACTGAACCCAAAGAAATGTGTATTTGGGGTGACTTCATCCAAACTCTTGGGATATATATTTTCAGAAAACGGTATTGAGGTAGATCCTGCAAAGGTCAAAGCCATCACAGAGATGCCACCACCCAAAAACACTAGTCAGCTATGATCTCTGCAAGGGAGATTCCAATCAATCCAAAGATTTATCTCACAGCTGGAAGACAAGACCCATCCTTTCACTCACTTGCTACATAAAAATGTATCTTTCCAATGGAATGAGAAATGTGAAGGATCCTTCAACCAATTAAAACAATATCTAATGATTCCACCCATCTTAGTACCACCAACAGAAGGGGAGCCACTTTTATTATACATATCAACAACTAAGATATCATTGGGGGCCTTGTTACCGCAAGAGGATTCAACAGGAAAAGAAAGGGCAATCTATTATATCAGCAGAACCTTAAATGGCCATGAGATCAATTACACCTTCATTGAAAAGGCTTGTCTAGAAGTAGTGTTTGCTACCCAACAATTACGACACTACATGCTCACCCATACCTTCAAATTGATAGCCAAGATAGATCCTCTGAAATACCTTCTTAGCAAAGCTAATCTAATTAGAAGACTAGCTAATTGGGCCATGATGTTGAGTGAATTTGACATCCAGTATGTTGATAGGAAGGCAATCAAAGGACAAGCGATCGCAGATCAATTGGTGGAAGCACCATTGCAAGAAAATCATCCAATGAACATTGAGTTTCCAGATGCTGATGTGCTAACAGTATCCACACAACAATGGGTCTTGTACTTTGATGGTTCTTGTACACAACATGGATCTAGTGCCAAAATTTTGTTTATCTAGGACATACCATTCCCAAGTCCTATAGACTAATGTTCCCTTGCGCCAACAACACAGTCGAATACGAAGCCTTGATCATTGGAATCAAAGTAACAGTTGAGTGGAAGATCACAGAGTTACATGTCTATGGGGATTCACAACTAGTCATTAATCAGGTAAATAATGATTATCAAACAAAGGATGACAAGTTGATTCCCTATAAAAGAATGGTTGATGACTTCAAAAGGTACTTTTTGGAAATAATATTTGTACAGATTCCTCAAAGCGACAACAAAGTTGTTGATGCCATGGTGACCATTGCTTCTCTCCTGCAAATTCCAGAGAAACGAGCCCGTTACAAGTTCATGGTGGAACAACTATTCAACCCATCCTATGACAACCCTAAATCCCAAGTTATCGTACCATCTTACTGAGGATGACACTTCCCTCTACGAGAAAATATATACGTACCTGAAAGACAATACTCTCCCTCTCGACTTGTCCCACAATCAAAAATGAAACATCATTCATCAAGTTGTTCAACATACCCTTATTGTGGATGTCCTTTATCGATGAGGTCTTCACGGAACTCTCCTCCAATGTCTGGAACATGACGAGTTTGAAACAGCTTTATGGGAAGTTCATGAAGGTGTTTGTGGAACTCATTTGAGTAGTTTAACCTTAGCCAAGAAACTCCTTAGTCTGGGATATTACTGGCCAACTATGGAGAGGGATTCTTTTCAGTTCATCAAGAAATTCCAAAAGTGTCAAATTCATGGCAATCTCATCCACACACCAGTGTAGGAACTTCAAGCTTTTGCATCAACATGGCCCTTTTATCAATGGGGATTGGACCTCGTGGGGAAAATTCATCCATCTTCATCAAATGGACAGAAGTTCATTATCACAGCCACTGAGTATTTCACGAAGTGGATCAAGGTTGTCCCTCTAACCAACATCATAGGAAAACAAATCTCGTTCTTCATCCTGAACTACATCATCTGTTGGTATGGCATCCCTCAATCCATTATCACTAACAATGTCAGAGCTTTCAAAAATTAGGACATTGATGAACTTTGTGAGGTTTAACATCTAGCATCGGTTTTCTACTCCATTTATCCTCAAGGAAATGGCCAAGCAGAGGCCTCAAACAAAACTATACTAAAAATCTTGAAGAAAACCATCAACGGTGTTGGACGTGACTGGAATCTTCAACTGAACCTTGCTTTGTGGGCTTATCAAACCAGCATTTGTACCCTGACAAGAGCTACACCCTATGCTCTAGTTTATGGATCAGAAGCCATTCTACCTATTGAGGTGGAGCTACCATCACTCTATGTGTCACTAAAAGGGATCATTTCATATGAGGATTATAGAGTGTCTAGGTTACAGGAATTGGAACTATTGGATGAACATCGTCAGCATGCAGTGGATCACCTGAAAGCATATCAACAGAGGATATCCAGAAGCTATAATCATAGAGTAAAGCCTAGAACATTTTAGGTGGGTGATTTAGTCCTAAAAGAGAACCCTCGTAACCAACAAGATTGATAGAAGAAGGGGAAATTTGAACCCAACTAGCTAGGTCTCTTTGTCATTGTGTTAGTCTTTGGATTAGGAGCATATCAGTTGTCCACACCAGAAGGGTATTTTTTTGATGAACCCCTCAATAGCTTGCATCTCAAGAAATTCTACACCTGAATCATCTAGTGCATCAAAAAGAGTCCTGAAAAAATACAAAAACATCAAAAAATTTCCTGAAAAAAATGGTTGCTTTGATGAAAACCTGGTAAACATGCGTCTTGGTAGCAACAAAAAAAGAATCAAAAATACAAAAAAATCAGAAAAAGAGAAAAAATACAAAAAAAAAGTGAAAAAGCAAAAAATCTAAAAAATCTAAAAATCTAAAAAAAGTAGTGAAAACCTGGCAGTAGGCGCTATTTGTGATAGGTTAGCTTTTCCATCTATTTGAGCATGTTGACCATTTGCTTTCGCCATCCATCTTCCTGTCCTTGAAAAGCATCATGTACATATCCTAGCATGTCGTGTCTCACCCTAGACTGGGGGAAAAATCTTGAACTCACTAGGGGCAATAAACTTTGAGCTTGAACCAACAGACAAATAGCAATAGTACAACACAACCCAAAACAATGATCATAGTGCAACTCAACATTGAACATCAATCACCAGTAGAAATGCATTGAACATCCAAATCAAAACAGCCAAATCAAACCAAAAGCAAACTTCAAATGGATGATGTTGCTTCTGAATCATGGGTTTATCACGTTAAAAATGAATGTTCAATTGTTATACTTTGATTTTTTTTATCATATCTCTAGAGCCCCTCAATGATGTATCGAACTAGAGGAGCCAGGAAGGAGTATGATTTTTCTTTGTTTGTTGTCTATGAGTTGATCATTATTACTATGCAAATTGTCGCGAGACGTGCTCTACAAAGTATCACTAATGACATTCTAAATTTGTATAGGAAAACGGTTAACTCATGTCTATTACGCAAGCAATACTCAGGTCATCTCAGTTAATTATACTTAGATTCTTGTGTTAACTTGCACTATCAAACATCATGGAAGTAGTACTCACGTCATCATGGTCTAAATATGCCATTGATGCTTGTACTCACTTTCAACATTTTAAAGGCCCAATGATGATAAAAAGCACAACAAATCGGTTGTTACGAATGACAACTTTTGCATATGAGATTTGCATGGTTAGAGTAGATTGCATCCATGATAGTTTGCATCTGTATTTATGGGATTTCCAAAGCTACAACAATGATGTTATCTCTTGCACTAATGGATTGAGTACACTTGGCATTACCAAAAACACATTAGTTGCATCATCATTTGCATACATTAGAAAACATTATCACGTCATTCATCCATCCATACATCATATCATAATATTTGCATCAGAAAACACAAAAAGATGTGCATCGCATCTCATTTACATAATCAAAATCATTCCATGTAGTTACATTAAGAAAGTGGTTCACTAAGCTTAAATGAGTGAGTCTCTTCAAATTTCCAAAAGAATTGGGAAATATGTCAGGTTTTGTGAAGCTTAACTTAACAAAGAATCAACTAACGACAACCTTCCCATGGATCTTGGAAGTTGGATAGATTCACTCATTTAAGCTTAAGACCGAAGAAGTTTCAAAGCATTACAAATTCAGTTAAGCATAATCATTTGCATCACATAACCATATCATTGCAAAACATCATACATCATTTATATAATCATTACATCCCATTATCATTACATCCATACATAATCAATATGAATATCACATATCATCACATATCATCACATCTCATTGGCATAATCAAATCCATCTCACATAGTATAAAATATCATTTGCATAAATCTATAAAGCATATCACATGTTCACACATTATCATATCATCCTTGCATACATCACATAATATAAAACATCATTTGCATAAAACCATAAAGCATATAGGATCATCCATCATCATCACATAAACATCATAATTAGATAGAATTAGGTACCATCATACAATCATTTCATATAACATTCATCCATTCATTTCATTATTCATTTGCATCAAAAAAGAACAAAAATATCAAATACATCACATATCATTGGCATTAAAAAATCCATCCCATGCATCATATAGGCATTATTCATAAATCATCATAGAATCATAACACATCAGTTACATCATCATTTGCATCCATAGCATAGCATCTCATCAGGATCATCATAATAAACATAGAAATTAAATGCATCAAAGACATCCATCATCATATAACATCATATAAACACAGATTATAATCATCGCCGCATATCATATAATCTCAAAATCATAATATCAAAGTGTACAAGGATATCCAAATGTGTGAAGAGATACATCAATATCAAAAATGGCAATGTATCATAAAGTCTGACAACAACAAGAATATCATCAATGTCTCAACTGAATAAAGAGTGTATACATGTCCAGGAATACATCAGAAGATCACAAACTGGAGCTATGTCATGCTCCCCCCAGATGGTGTTGGCATCCTAGGACCAGTACCTCCCCCTCCACCTAATGGCCCTGCACCAGGATCTCTCTGATCTCCATGCAATGGTTGTGTAACACCCACACTAATAGTCTAAGACTGAGACCTACCAGACCGAGACTGTGCAAAGCCCTCCCACCGCTCTGGAGGAACCACATCATGATATCATCCCCTATAGAACTTGGCCTCCTGAGCAGTGCGGTGAATCTCTCTGAAATAATCTGATGTACCTGCAGCCGTTGCAGCCTACTATAGCCTCTCGTTAATGGCCTTGGCCTGCTCCGCCCGTCGTCTCAGGGCATCCCTCTCGGTGGTCAATGTGGCAATCTGCCCATGTACCTATCCCTACACCTGTCCCTACATCTAGGCTTGTATCTGTGCAAGTTGTCCCTGCACCTACTGCCTAGCAGCATCTCTCTCAACCGTCAGATTATGTACCTGTCACTGTGCCTATATAAGAAGAGCCTACACCTGCTCTAGTTGACCCTGTAAGGTCTCAACCTATACCTGGAGTGTAGCAATTTGTGTCTGCTATTGTGGTGAGGGTAGTCGAACCTCCACATGTCGCCTCTTATGAGGCACTCTTAGCTCACCAACATCTGCCCCTAGTCCTCCGCCACCCCCATCACCCTCCTCATCATCACCGTCATCACTTATATCCCCCTCCTCACTGCTCTCCTCCTCCTCCCCCTGCTCCTCCTCCACCTCCTCTCTCTGTCGCCTCTACCCAAGACCTCCTACCTCCCCCTCCGCTAACAATGGTGTAGGCTCATCTGGAATCATGATTCAAGGGAATGAATGTGTAAGCATATACATGGCATAATTTGTTGATATTGATGCATCGGTGATCTTTGGATGCACCTCCCAAATGATGGTCAGTAATGCTTGATAGTGATCGACAGCTACATCATAAGACAAACACGGACCTCACTCTATCACATCCTGTCGCCGCCATGCATAATGGGCTACCCCCTGGGACATGGCCTGAACCTAGCCATACTATCTTAGAACTCTCAGTAGCATGAATCTCTTAATGATGAAGTGTGTCTGACCAATCAGATACATCAACTAAAACAAATACGGCATATTTGTATCATCCTCGGGCCACTACTCATAATCAACATACGGTTGCCATACCATTGCCTCCAGATCATCCAGCGCCCTCCTCCAATACTCTAGCTTGCCCAGCCTAGGCTAAGCAAGTCGACCTACATAAATGTGAACATAGGGCCTCATGGCTAGCCCTTGTCTATCTCCCACGCGCCGACTGACTATTATATGCTCCCAGGCCCAAACCTGGAGCAATGTGACCCCCACAGATAGACTGGCCCCTCGAAGGTAGACCACCTAGTGCAAATCATGGTAAAGATGGGCTAACATACAACAACCCCATGCATATCTCATCCCATGCACAATCATACCCTCTAAGATCCTATCCCATCCAACCGAGAGTCCCTTTGACCTACGGTTAGGACAAAAAAACCCTCCAATGAAACCAACTAATACAGAAGGCAGCATGGCGTATGCATCGACCTCCCTATAGGGAATCTCATAACCACTGATCGTATCATCCTGAAAAACTCGTCGTAGCACATTGGTCCCGCCTTGCTCATGTGCATCATATATAACAAGCTCTCCCACCACAGGAATCCACAAAATCTGGTATACATCCTCAGGGGTCACCATGATCTCACCAATGGGAAAATGGAAAGTGTTATGCTCACTATGCCATCTCTCAGCTAAGGCTGTCAATAACCCCCTATTGATCCTGATCTGGGGAAAATCGATATGTCAAATGATGAATCAGATACCAAGTCCTCGAGAACCACTCTCTTATCTGTAAACTAGTCAAAGGCTCCTATCATCACAAAATCGCAAGTTAGTCCATCAATCAACCAACATCAACTGACATCAATAAATCAACCTATCAATCTAATCAACTCTGGTAATACTTTTGATAAAATCTCATGAGCATCAATCTATCACTCAACCTCTCCTATCATGAGGTTTATCAAATCAATCAATTCAACATCACCTATCATGAGGTGTATCAAATCAATCAACTCAATCTTTCCTATCATGAGGTTTATCAAATCAATCCATTCAACCTCACCTATCATGAGGTTTATCAAATCAATCAATTCAACCTCGCCTATCATGAGGTGTATCAAATCAATCAACTCAACCTTGCCTATCATGAGGTTTATCAAATCAATCAAATTAGCCTCACCTATCATGAGGTTTATCAAATAAATCAACCTATAATTGATCCCCACCTATCATGAGGTCAATTATCATCATCCTATCATTGAATCTCACCTATCATGAGATCAATGGACATCTAACATATCAAAATCATCAATCATCATCAACACAATGGCTGTTGTGATCACACATCATCAAAATCAAGGAGTCTCAACAAGAAAATCATCAAACTTCGTCAATGCGCTAGAATATTCTTTCTATGTGCTAAAAAACCATATGCGGTAGAGAAATCCATCAATGCACTAAAATAGACCTTCAATACACCGAATTATTCTATGTGCTGGAACATTTATCTAATGTGCAGAACAGAGTCCCAATGCGCCAAAGTGCCCGATGCGCTATTCCATTTAATCAATGTGCTAATCTAATTGCCCTATGCGCTAAAACAATTCATGGTTGTGCTACTTCAGGTCACCTATGTGCTAATTCATTTATCTTATGTGCTACATCGGTAACCCTATGTGCTAGACTAGTCAATGCGCTATAACAGTCTATGTATGCATTATTTCGGTCTCCTAATGTGCTAAAACATTTTAAAATTGAATTGAAACGAAAAAGGGAGGGAAAAATATAATGCACAAAATACGAGACAATTTTTGAGGTACTCACCAAAGGTCCATACATTGTTGGGCAGTTGTGCACCTGACTCGCTCAAACTAGTGTGTGTCGTAAGGGATCACCATTCTGCTCCAAGTTGCTCAATCACTCTCACTCACAAAGTCTTCAAATTGCAAAATGCACAAATGACCTTTCTAATCAATTTTTTAACCTTTTAAAGGTTAATTAAGTGGCATTTTATGGGGTTGTTTTATTTCTATTTTTCAAAAAGGCCTTAATTAATCAGATTATCACCTGCTGACTACTACATCATTTTTCAGGAGATAAATCGTTTTTGATGCACAAAATTTTGAGATCACCATCAAATCATCAAAAAATCATAAAAATTTTCAAAAAAATCCAAAAGAATCCCCAAAATTCCAAAATTCACCGATTTATCTCCTGAGGGGGCATATATCTGTCAATATTTGAAAATCAACATCTGGGGCATCGAAAAGAAAAAAAATCTCGGCATCGGTATCAAATTTTTTCTTTGAAGCAATGTGTAAACACATTACTTCAAATAGGGGCAAAATGTATACACCTAAAATCGGTCATGACATCTAATTAATTAAATACTAGTTATTTAATTAATATTTGACTACATATAAAAAAATTCTCAATTTATTTATATGGTTCATATTTTCTAATTCTTGAAATCTAAAAATCATATTCTTCTAATTTAATTAAATAAACAAATTTCATAATCTTGTTTTATTTAATTAAGTTTCACTAATCCTGAATTAGGAATTCAAGCACATGTCTACAAATTTTTATGCCACCTCACCAAGGTCACATGAAATTAAATAATTCTAATTTTTAAATTAGAATTATTTTCAAACACATGGCTTATTCCTCACACACTTCTTCAACCAATTTTCAAACACATGGTATTTTCTTCACACACTTTATTCTTCCATCCATTTGGCATGTTGCCTTTGGTTAAGATATTCCTCCATCCATTTGGCATGTTTTCTTTCGTCAAGGGGACACCTTCTTGATTCTCTCCATCTCCACCATTCATTCCTCTTGTTTGAATCTAGACTGTCGATCGTTGCCACATCACGAAAATGCTTGGAAAAAGCCTATAAGTACAACCCTTTGCCAGTGTATTTTGCATCTACATTTGAGTAGAGTTATCATGCAGGAATATCGTTTGATCATTGGAGCATTTTGGAGTCTTATAGTTACATTTCATATCATGTTTTGCATCATAGTTAGATCTTAGAATCACACTTTGCTTCATAGTTGCATTTTATGTCATACTTTGCATCATAGTTGCATTTTAGATTAGCATTTGAGCACATGTAGAATCATCCTAGTTCAATACCATAGTATCTACCTCGAATAATCTAACACCATCATCCATTCATCATAGTATCCATTATCATTTTTCGTCATATAGTTTCATGTAGGTATTTAATTGACTTGCATGTTGAATATTTTCTCATTTCTCAAGTTGCCATTTTAACAACCATAGTGCACAAAGAAATATGAGGGCCAAATGGTTTAATAAATCCTTGAGAATAGAGTACAATGAGACGTTCTTAAAAGATTTGTTTAGCTGCAAAATAGAGTAGTTTATTTGATTCAGATATTTGATATAATTCGTTTCATTAAGGTTTGTGTTGATTTACTAACTTTCCCACATTTCACACACACACAGAAGGTACCACATGCATCTCATGAATCCAAGGTGGCCCTAAAAGAAGATTGTATGAAAGATTATTGGGCATGACATGAATAGGAGTTAGCAAGGTATCCTTTCCAACTGTAATAGGAAAAGTAATTACGCCAAGCGGTTGCTTTCCTATATTGTCAAATCTTTGAATCGATAAGGATTCGGGTTGAATTCTTGATTTATCCATGCCTAGTTTATCCAAAAGGGTCACACTACACACATTAAGAGTGAAACCATTGTCAACAAGGGTTTTTTATATTCCCCGCCCATCGTAGGTGACTATTATCATGAATGCATCATTTCTCTTTCTCATTTCCAAAGGAGGTAGCTCATGTTAGTGAAGGTAATGTCTACATTAATTGTATTCATTCCTTGTATTAGAGCTGCCACATCGTTTGCATTTGTGCTAGAGGGAACCACTACTTATTGCAAGGCGGTTTGAAACATAGTGTGATAATTAGGTGAATTCCAAATTAGGTCCCATAGAGACATCTTTTCAGGAATATTCTTAAGTTGTTCAACAAGATCATACTCCTTCCCACTATGCGAGAGAGAATGAGGAGCACTAGGCAAGATGGGATTAGGAAAAGGTAAAGGTGTTGTAGTTGGTTTTTTTGGTTGTGGATTGTTTCTAGTGTTATATGTATGAGCAACAGTATTATAACTTGATTGTTTCAAAATATTGTTCTTAGGTGGTTCAAGTGTGAAAACATGTTTGTTTTGAGTTTGAGATTTGTGTGAAGGCAGATAAAGGATAAGTGGAGGTTGAATCACGTTAACTTCTCTTGGTTTCGGTTTGTCATAATAAACCATATTGGATTAACCATGTGAGATGAAATCCTCGAGGGCTTCATCTAACATGTCAAATTCATCACTAATAAAAGGCTTGAGGATTAGGTTAACTTGGAAAAAGAGATTTGACATATTCAAATAACTATGCTTTCTCCAAGTGGTTCATCAGTTTTTAAGTGTTTTTGGTTTTTGTTTTGTAATGTATTCCAAATGTAATCCAATCTAATTGGACTATGAAGTGATGTTGGAAATGAAAATTACTGTAATCTAATTCTATCCACAATTGTAATGAATGTAAACTATGCTAAATTTAATGAAATGAATGTAACAGAAACTCTGCAAATTGAAACTAATAACTAACAGTAGCAAACAGAAACACAAAAATTAGAGAATTCAATGCTGGAAAATGCAGTTTAAAATTAGTACTAGGACTAAATCATGCAGAGGAGCGTATGAGTCCCAGTAAGGGTTTTTTTCACAAGTTTCAAAAAAAATTAAGTGATTTTTATGCTTTTTGGTTTGGATTATCTGTAGACTAAATGCAAATACATATTTCAAATGAAATTCAATGATGCAAGATGCAAAAATGTAACCTATATGCACTTTCACTAATGCAAGATTTAGAAACCCTAGAGTGCCAATTAACTAATGCAAAATGCAATGTGAAGTTGATGCAAGCAAAATCTAGGATGATAATGAACTCCAAATCAGAATTAAGATGTTCTGAATGCAAGTTATATCACTTACTAGATCACCACTAAATTTGCATCAATATGTGGATCTTTTAATAAAATGAGTACTATAAAACATAGAAAGAGAAATATCATGAGCTCGATATATACCTAAATGTGTAGATCACCAAGTATAATTTGTACATGTAATCAATTCAAGTGAACCTAAGACATGTGCCAACCTAATGCAAGAGCATTGGGAAAACTTGGACAACATGTAAGAAATTTAATTAACAATTAAAAAGGAAATGGACTTGGATAGAGGCTCAGTTAGTGTACATTCCATGTAGGTGAGGTTGAGGAAAAATATTTAAATAAGGGAAAAAACATAAATTAATCATGCAAAGTATGAGTGTCTAGGGAAGGATGAGACAATCTTGATGAAATTTGAATCTAGCATGAAACTACCACTTCATCTCATTTGTTCTTGAATCTTGGATTCATGTGTACATTATTTCACACTTAAGGAGTTTGATGTAGGGGAACAATAGGTTGGATAACCTAAACATTATATAAAAGGATCTAGAGGGTGAACACATGAGAGTAGATCATGTTACAAGGAAGGAGTTAAATGCACTAGAACAAGGGATGGAACCCACACATGAGAAATAAATGAAAAGTAGAGAAGAGAAGAGGTGCAAGGGAAAACATGATTGTGCACATGCATAAAGCTAGTTTTCCCTAGATGGGTAGGATAGTATAATGAAACTCATGAGGGGGGAAAAGGCATGATGCCTCTAATTTAAATATATCATAATAAAAGACTTATGTGATGTGAAAGAGAGAAAACACGATATATCTCCTATGAAACAGTATATAGCAATGAAAGGATAAGATTACAAAGGGGAAGGCACGATTCCTTAAATGCAAGGATGCAACAAATAAAATCACACTATGTTAAGGAGGAAGGATTATTGACCTAAAATGTAAGGATATAACCATATAAGCATAAGATGTAAAGGGATAGAGACATGATTCCCATAATATGAAGATGCAACAATGAAGGTATAAGATGTAATGGAATGCATGATGCCCTCTAGTCTATGTGGTAACTAGATAAAAGTGTGACATGAACATATATAGGATCAAAGAAAATAATCAATAGTCAAAGAATAATGTGGAAAAGTTACATGAGAAAAGTATCACAATACATGCATGAAAATTTAAGAATTAATGAGGAAACATGAGAAACCAAAATTAGAAGGAAAAGATCATAAAATCCCGAATACTAAACAAAAGTCTAATAAACATAAGCATGCAAAACATAAAATAGAAAAATAATATATATGTAAAAGATAAGTCCAAGTTGGAAATGAAAGTAAAGGCAAAGGTAAATAAAACATAGGCATACGGAGGATGTACACAAGAATAGGAGGAAATATTTCAAGAAAAGAAATTGGAAACTAAAATGACTCCAACTAGGGAAGATAAGAATGTCCAACCAAATATAAAAGATAAAATAAGTGTGAAAATCACAAGAAGTGAGGTGTATTAAAAAAACTAAAATATAAAGAAATAAAAGATATATGGAAGAATGGGTGAAGGGGGTCACAATATACATGACATAATAAAAAAGTAAAAAGTGAAAATGATACCAAGAAGAAGTGACATAAAAATCATAACACATGTTTAAATTTATTTGTGTCAAAATGTAATACAAAAGGTGTCCTTGCATCATCCACATGCTAACTAGGAATGTGAAAATGTTCATAAAGCCAAGAAAAAAAATGGAAGAACATAGAATTGGTGATCAATAATAATGAAATCTAAGAATTTAATTCATATATCTCATATTAGGTGGTTTCTCTTTGTCATGGGTAAGCTCAATATCATCATGTAATGTAAGAAAATATGATGAAGCATGAATGTAAATATGTATGATCTAGGCTAACAAAATAGATCATCAATTTACATATTCCAAGCATCATGAAAGGTATATATCTAAATGAACTTATTGATAGGTCTCACATGAGCTAAGGGAGAATTTGGTGATCATGTGAAACACAACATAATGTATAAAATAAGGAAGGATATAAAAAGAACATGTGTCTCTATGGACATATCTAATCATCATGATATGTAGAAGGAATATCATCATAATATGCAACAAAATTATGGGTTTTTGTACATGTGTACACCATAACCTAATAACCCTAGTTCTCAACCATATTCAAATGAAAATAAGTGAAAACAAACTTCAAATGAACTCATGAAAATAGTGGCATAATCAATTAAATAAGTTGAAGATCAATGTACCTTCAAAAATAGCTCTCCTATTGTCCAAATATGTTTTATTTTGTCGAAATAAGTCTTCTAAATTGTTGAAATAAACCTTCTTTTGTCGAAATAAGTCTTCTAAATTGTCGAAATAAACCTTCTTTTATCAAAATAAGTCTTCTAAATTGTCGAAATAAACCTTCTTTTTGTCAAAATAAGCCTTCCTTTGTTGAGATATGCCTTCCTTTGTCCAAATATGTATTTTACCAAATTTTCTTGAGTTGAAAAAATAAAAATAAAAAAAATATTTATTGACCGTTTTCGGCCAAGCACCTATCAACCAGTCATGTTTTAGCCGAACAAGTTTCGATCGAGCCCATTTGGACCGAGCCCATTCTGACCGAGCATGTTTCAGGCGAAACCTACTTGGTCGAGCATATCTAGTTGGCTACCTACTTGGCAGCCAACTCACCTTTTCTCAGAATTTTCTAAAACATTCAACTTTAACAAAGTATTTCTCCAATCAGAATGATTTTTCTGCAAAAAAAAATAGAAAAATACCCTTTGTAGAGCTCAGAGTGGTGAATCCAAATATATAATTTTTTTAAATATTTTGATTAGTTTTAACATATTTTATTTTTAAAATAATGCAGGTAGGTTGTTAAAGTTAAAAAAGAGGTTGATTAGAAAAAACAGAAATGTTGTGATGCCTCCATCAAACTCCTGCCTGCGACAAACCATTTTTGTGGCTTTCGATGGAGCCCAAGCACAAATTAAGCAAGAGGCCTCTTTCAATTGCTGCTCTGCTATAGGTAACATAGAAACCGCATCCTTCACTGGCCTTTCAAATGGAAATCGTGGTGATAACATGGTGTCGCTATCAGGCGATAGGGTTTGATGTATGGATTTCGCCCAGGCAGTTAGGGCTTCGGGTTTGCAATATGGACGTATGAACAATCTCTGCATGCAACGCCATTTCCAATGGAACTCTATGGGGTTAGGGCATGGCTTGAATAATGTGTCTGGTGACAGGGGTTCTCATTCGGAACTACAAAATGTCGTTGCCGCTACAAATAGTGCCCTTGCCAAATACTATTCGCATTTCCCTATCCATCCTCCTTCAAAAATGCTAGAAGTTTGTTTGGATAGTTTGGCTTTGGACAAGGAGGGTTTTTTGTCTGTTCATGCACTGATTTGTCGATTTACAAAAACTTGGCCGAAACTATGTGATTTGCATGCTTGGGTATCGAATAATTGGAAGGAATTCATGGAAGGAGAAATAAGCATTTACCCTTGTGCAAAGGGGTTCTTCATTTTAGAGTTCGATTCACAGGAAGACAAAGAGTTGGTTGTGGAAAATGGCCCATGGATATTCCAAGGATATTTTTAATGCATGAAACCTTGGTTTCCTGATTTCGACCCACACACAAAAAATTTCACCACTTCTTTTTTGTGGGTAAGACTTTTGTATCTCCCTATTCAGTTTTGGTAACTAGATTGCTTGAGGGCTATTGGAAATAGTCTTGGACGGTATCATTGCTCTTCCGAGGCAACCATCAACTGTAAAATTCTATATGTGCTTGGATATGTGTAGAAATGGATTTTTCCAATGGTCTTCCTACCAAGATTATGTTGAAGGTGGGAAACAGATGCAGGAGACAACCGATTGATTATGAAAAAATTGCTTTCAGATGTAGGAAATGCTTCTCAACATAACACTTCTCCTATTAGTGTCATATGCATCGTGATATGGGGAACCTGAACTCAAGCAAGCCGACATGGTGGATTGGGGCTGAATCCCAACATTATATCATTCCACCCAATCCACCCAAGGATTTTGTACACCTTTCAGCCTCTCCGAAAGAAAGCAAGCCTTCCTCTCCTCCCCCTCCTGGGGATCATACTTTAGTCTCGCCTGCAAAGATTACAGCTTCTTCAGCTCTCTCCAAAGGTAGCGAACTATCCACACTATCAATTGCATCTTCATCAGGTTGCTCAGTTGGTGGCGTTCTTTCTAACCAATTTAAATCGGGTGTATTGGGAGGGCAGAACCTCCTAACTAATGTAGAGCAAATTACCCAAGATCCTTCTCATGGTGGAAACAATTGGACTGAGATTAAGAGAAGGAAACCTTTGGCCCTAAAACATCATATGTTGCTTAGATCTGCCACAAAAGATGGCAATTGTGGGGCTCAAGTTTGATTATCTATTTGGTGTGAATTGTAAAAAAATTCTCTCAATAAATATAGAGTGCTACCCTCTCTGGTAGCAATTCACCTAAAAAAAAAAAAGGTTGATTAGAAATTTTTAAAATAGTAAAACATATTAAAAAAAAATTAAAATATACGGGGCACTAGAGGAGAGAGTCCTCTTCAAAAGGGTATAATTTATTTTTTGAAAATGATTAAAAAATAGACAATAGTTGACGTCCCATGAAAACTGTCAAATTCTGACAAGTTTGACTTTAAAAGGTTATTACGAGAAAAATATACATCAAATTTTGATTTTTTTTCCATGCACTAGATATTGAAGTTACCTATTTGGAGAAAAAAAAAATAGGGAGAAATGAAGTTTTTTTCAATTTGTTTCTTGATGGCCCGTGAAGTCACTTTTTCTGAAATTTTCAGCATTCCAAAATCTATTCTTAAATTGATAAAAAAATAATGAAAATAATTTTTAAAAAATCTAAAAAATTACAAGAATAAACTTCATCAAAAGTTCTACGTTTCATTAGTTTACATCATTTTGAAATTCAAAACATAAAGACCACTTTTATGTGGTCAAAGTTCAGAAATTTTTTTGTTGTTGGTTGATTATTTTATAAAGTGTGACACTCACTAAGAGGAAAGGGAGGTCATTTTTTAAATAAAAGAACTTATTTTTTGATTGACTTAGATTCAACAATTGGTTCTTTAGACAAAAACCTATAGGTATAATTTACAATAGGTTTGAGGGATTGAAACCTCCAAAACCAACCTTATTACACGTCACCAATAGTAGTGAGATTAGCATCTGAGGAGTACTAATGATCTATATAGAACTTTTCTCCATGGAGCTCTTTTAATTATATAAAATAACCCATGCCATGGTCAATCATAGATATGTACACTTCTTGAATTCCTTTTGGCAAACTTTATTCAAGTTAATGAGAATAAATATGATACCCAATACTAGTTGTCACTCCAACATAAATAAGTAGATAAAGATAGTAAACAAATGAGTTGAGGGGTACTTTCAAGGATTTTTGTGATAGAATATCAATTTTCTTGGGTGATGTGCTTAAACCTATGAGATCATTTCTGCAATACTACATAGAAAATTCCCATTAGGATGTCCACTTCAGTGACATTGTATGCATATGATGCACCAAATTTCACATAGTCAATTTTTTTTAAAACATGGGTTCCTACATCAAGAGAATTTATTGAGTAGAGAAGGCAGGTCATATATATTTATACAATCATCTATAACATGTAAAAATTTATAAAATTATTTATATTGATAAAAATCACATTGAGGAATTTAGAAGCGGGGGACATGGTTTTCATCTAGTTATAGCCCTATAGGAAGTCTAATTTAGAAATAAGTGGTTTGAAAAATTAAATACCTATTTCTTTAGTCTCTAAAATATTGTATGACATGTGGTTAAAGTTTCTTATGATTTGAAATTATACCTACCCATAAAATCAACATATTTGATGTATCATTTTTGTAGAAGTCAATAGGGATATAGGCCATACCTTCAACTAACCTTTCACCATTAGATGATAAGGGAAAGTTGTTATTAGTGTTTGAGTAGATAATTGGTACTTAAGAGAAGAAACTACATAACTACATGTATAAAATAAATTTCCAGTGTTGTAGAAAATTTGCCTAATAATATCCAACTAGTATAATTCCAATATCTTAGATAACCTGGCACCATCTTTCTTGAGGGAAATAAAAATTAAGGATGAAAAACTTATAACATCACCTTCTAGACTACATCCACACTTTTGATTTAGTTGATAATATGACAATATTGAGTATTGACCAAGTCTTGGTCAATAGTTAAAAGGGAATTGAACATTTTAGTTCATTTCATTTTCCAATTAAATAGTTACTACATAAACTTAGGTAATTTTTTTGTGAACTAGAATCATGGTTAGATGTACCTACAATTATTCTTAGAAAGGGAAGGTCAATATGGGTTAGTTACCTTTCAATAATTTGTGGGAATTTTTTGTGAGTTAGTTACCTCTAATTATGGAAGAAATTGAGATCACTTGCTGGAATAAAAAATCAAAACCGCCTTCTTAGGTTGATGTAGCTTCAACAATTGATGCTTGGAACAAAAACCTATATGTGCAACTTACAATAAACTATGGCAATGAAAACCCTAGTAGCTATGCTTGTTATATAATAAGAATAATAGTGAGATTATGATGTGATCATTTCTAATGATTTGATAACATATTCTTAGATTTTTTTAAAGCTTTAGGATTCATCTCAAGTGTGTGGGTATGTCTAGCAAGTAGATAAAAATTTGTATTTTTCTATATTAGATGCATTGAACATTTATAATTCAATTACAAAAAAGGAAGGGATTTGAAAAAAAAAAATTCTTATCTATGCTTAGGATCTTATTAGGAATATTCTAAATTCTTAGATTAGACTATTTAATATTTCTAAGTGAAAATTGTCAAGGTTGTTTCACGCAATACAAAATAATCTAAACAACTATTAACAACAATTCTAAAATTTAGAGAGCTAAGTTAAAAAAAAATGAATAAATTAAAAGAAAAAAATCTAACATAGAAATTAGTGTTTATAAAGTTATGGTAAACTTAGAAAAGGAAACAAATTATAAATAAAAACATCCAAAGTTTTTTCTCCTTCCTACAACTTGTCATCCAACCAATCGAGTGTGGTGTAATGGATTGATTAAATGATTCCTAGAAATTGAATATGTTGAAGATATAAATAAAAAACCTTCTTTAAAAAATGGAGTCAAGGATACTTTAAAAAGGCTTGGAAATTCATTTATGAAAAGTTAAGGTCAAAGGGAGAGTCATTACGAAGATCCTAAAGGTGGAAATGGGTGTTGCATTTCTAGAATCTTTAAGAATAGGTGGCCATGACATTTAAAATTGTTTGTTCAAGTCCCATGTCAAGTGAAACCACCATTGTTGGTAGACACGTGGTTTCATATTTTTCATTGTAAAATAAAAATGGTAAGATGATTCTAAAAGTTGTGACCATGGTTTTTCTATGCTAGGAAAAGCTAAAGGTTTTTAAAGTAGAGAAAGCTAGTTGATAAATCACCAAGGCAAATGAGGCATAGAGGCATACTAAAATAAGAATAAAAACAGTGATCTATGGGTATTATAAGCTAAGGGAATACAATGACTGATTACATTTATCTATGGGTATTAGAAGCTAAGGGAATGCAATGACTGATTACATTTATAATGTAGAACAAGGCACTTACTCAACACTACATCATTCCATTATAATGACATGCAAAAATGGGTACTTAAAATGATCACAAGGAAAAAGCAAACAAAGAAATTCAAACATGTACTAGAGACAATGCTAGAGAATGGTGTTTGTATGACTGACTGCTAAAAAATGGAAGGAAAAAATTTATGTGGTCGGATTATGTATAGTGTCTAGCCTAACCCCAAGGACAAACCAAGCATAATTAACTCAACTCTTGAGTATCCTTTCAAATGGGATTCAACCCACAAGATAGACTATTAAAGTAAAATGTTCCAACTATTTCATGTATTATCAAAGTACAAAATATATAGAACCACATTTGAATGTGAATCAGAACTTATTTGATAGAATACACTAAGAACAAACTTATAATTTTTTTGATTAGCACTAATAACAACTTTCTCAACTAACCTTTCACCATTAGATGATAAGGGAAAGTTGTTAATAGAACCAAACATTTTATCTCCTTGCTCCATCTATTCCTACTATCAAAACAAGTTATTTAGAATTCTGAATAACAAAAGATTTTTTTTTCCTCAATCAAAGGAGACTGATAGATTGATGCATTCAATTACTATTCTTCATGTAAAGTAACTTCATCTGTTTCTGTACCTGCTTTTCCCTTTTCCCACAGTTCTTATATAATTCCGGTACTCATAAACCATGACTTTATTCTCTCACAATCTCTGTATATGCACAATTTCCAACATACAACAAGGTAACAACTTCACGTAGCTGTATACTTTGTGAAGCAGGTTTTAATTCCATTTGCTTTCGCCAAAAGAAAGTCATATGCATGGATGATTTCAAATAGATAATGGCGTAGCCCCACCTCCACTTACAAATACTAGTCAAATATTGAAGCTGGATGCAGAAAACTTGAAGGATTTGAATTCTTCTAGAAACTTTTGGTTGCAAATGGAAACATTCGAAACAAGTTTCCAACTACAACGAGATTAATGGAGACACATACGACAAATATGACTTTCCCACATTAAGATTGTGATGATTAATGTGGTCATCAAAAAATTCACATCATATATTCTTTGCTGTAGGAGACACACCATTGTTCGTAAAACTAGCGGAACATCTATCTCCTCCATTATAGGAGCATCCACAAGTTAATGCTCAGTTGTAATATCGATTAATAATTCAATTTTCAAATACCACAAAGACAACCTCAAATAATGAACTCTCAAACATGCAAAGATAAGATGCACATACAATGACAAAGAAGCAATGACATGTCAATAGCACTGGATGAAACCTGAAAGATAAACTCAATTTAAGGAGGGAGATTCAAATGATTTCAAGGGTGGATGAGTTGACCTTTCTAAGGCAAAATAGATTGCCATCTTCTAATACCAATTGCTCCTAACATGGGAGAGGTTGATGCTAGACCCCTTGAATCAGTTAAAACAGCCTTTAGCTTATTCGGAGAGAGTATTTCTGAACTTGAAGACAGGAAAAAGCTTAAAATTTCATGTGGAGAGGTAATTTCAAGTTCACTTAAATTCAAATAGTAACTTCAGGAAATTTTGATGCAAATTGTTTTCCAAAACTTTATAACTCTTAAATTGTTTTGCCTAGGGAGGAAACAACCAGACTTGTCATCCATTATGACAAGTCTGTCCAGACAAAATGTATGAATCCAGTATGAATGTCACTTATTCTTTCATTACTAGTTTGCTAAAGTAACAAGAAAAAGAAAGTGAAATCATCAAATAAGAGTAAAATGCTTCAAATCCTCATTCATTTAACGGTATGCTTCGAACAGAAAATTATCTTTGCTCCCAACAATACATTTGGTATGTCTGACGAGATGCATTATCCAGTCTTGGTTCCATGTCGTAATTAAATACACTTTAAACAACTCTTTTATAACAATAAAGCTTGAAAGACTTAAACACCAAATGTTTTTCTACAATGCACTACTGAGCCCCTCACATAAACAACTAACTTTTTTATAATCTTATATAAAGATCTAATACATTGTATGTGTTCACTACAATGCATAACTTCATAACATTAAACATAAAACTAAAACAACATTGCATCAACTGTTTACCATTAGGCATAAAACCATTGCTACAATTCTCTGTCCAAATATAGTAGAACTTTAGCACTGTAGAATAAGACATAGCTGCACATTATGATCAACATATTACAATAGCCAGATTACAGAATGGCAGGTTTCTCAAAAATATCTGTTACAACAAGGCAGTCTTCACCTGTTGTGGATGCTCTGCACCAGACAAGCCAACTCTCAAGGTTCTGTTTTGAGATAGACAAGTTTCCAAATTATCTAGCAACAATAAATGATTTCATTAAGAATCCTACATTGAGCACAATGCAATCTTTGCCCAATAAACTTCAATCTTATCCAGTATTATCATAAATAGAAACTAACAATAAAACCATATAACACAAGCTCTAATATTAACATTGTTAGAGCATAATACAAATTATATGAGGAAAATTTGTGCTCATGAACAAATGTTCTAAATATAGTATAGTAGCGAAGTAGAAACACAAAAAGAATAATTAGGTGATATTATATGTTATTGGAAAAACAAGTTTGACATGTTCACTACTTCCATAGGAAGTGAATTTTGTGTTTGCCAATGGTCAATGGTCAACTCACCATTGGACAATTCTGGCTTGACCGAAAAACTCAAATCTGGATGGATTTGACAATTATGATGGTAGTAAAATGTGCAGCCTCCTGAGATAACTAGCTCGCACTTCATTCAATGCTTTCCATGATTTGCAATTAATTTTTGCAGCACAAGGCTTTTAAGGCCATTTCAGGGAACCTGAAATTGAACGGCCATATGATTTAATACTCCATGAGTTCTCACACACTACACAGAAATGAATTACAACAGGTTTGAGATTTTATTTGTGTGCAGAACTAAAGTTGATAAACTCAAGTGTTTTAGGGTTGAATGTCTTATTCCTGTAGAACGCCAAAATGTGTAGTCTAGGTACATAAGAAATTTCTTTTGAAAGATATGACAAGGTTTAGGTTTTCCTAAATGTTTAGCAGGAGAATTCATTTTGTGATCTTTGCTGTTGATGCCTAATGCCTTGCAACAGGCTGTAGTTCAGCAAGTATAATTAGGTTAGCCTCTTTCCCATTTTTACTTTCATTGAGCATTACACGTTTGAAGAGTAATGGGGCAAGGACATTTGCTGATGTGAGCAATGCAGCACTTTGGCATCCTCTTTCTTTATAGAAGTTAGAGCCAATTACAATAGCCTCTATGAGGCCCTGCTCCTCCTGCCATTGCATTTAGTGTTTTATATAGCTAGAGTCTAAACTGCACTGCTCACACCTCTTGAGATTCATTGTGAGCTTGACACATCCTTGAGCAATTATTCTGTCATTTCTTTAAATCAGTACTGTTTTGACTTAGTTCCAATTGTCCATATTACCTTCACTCACAATATTATTTGTTTTAGTCATCATAAAAAAAAAGACATCCATCTATCTATCTATCTATCTATTTATATATATATATAGGCTTTCTTTACATGCAGGGAGTTCAACATCGAATTACTAATCACTCTAATTGTATATATTGTAGCGACATCCAAAACAATAACCTTACCATCGTAAAATCTACTACAATCGTAACTAGTCCAAATATCACCATGTGGTAAAACAAATTTACAATTTTTTTTGTCCATTTTCTTATATTCTAAATCAATTACTTGGCTTTAGTAATAAAGTCCTAAAATTGGTTTTGGTTTGTTTTTTCTCTATATTCATAGTTGTTTGTTCAATTGCCATGATCAAAGGAAAATCAAATATATTATATATGTAGAGGCTGTTAGAAATGACAAAAACCTATCTGAATTTTGTCACAATATGTAAGGTAGACAACACAAATGTATTTTAGCGCTGCATTACATTCATTGTATTTAAACATATTATCAATCACTCGAGTTTACTACACTAATTTCTAATAAATAACCGAGGAATCAATGCTGATTGATATTGTAACTTTGGTTTTATTTGTTCCTATTTGCTGATGTCTTCTCAACTTGGTCAAATGCTACGTTGGGGGTAACCCTGTTTGCAGCCAGAATAATACAATAGCTAGATACTGTGGTACTAAAAACATAATTGAAGACACTGATGGAAGCACTACGACCAAATTTACTACATGCTCTCTAAATTGAATGCAGGTCTGTGGAGAAAGTTTGTTAGGTTAGTTTGCTTCATGATTGCATTTGTGATTATGTATATGCCTTCTGAACCCATTTTGTTTAATAGTTAGAAGCATCTCAAAACCTGTGACAACTAAGTCCTTATGCAATGGGAACTGCTATTCAATTGCTAAACTACAAATGCAAGGTGACAAATTTGTGGGATGGTGGAATAACTTGTTTATTTGTTTATTGGGACACACAGGTGCCTCGAGGATTACATATAAGATCATACAACATATCACTGACCTGCACAGAGGATTAGACTGGAACACAACAGTTGAAAACGCCAATTGAAATTTGGCTAAGAATACAAAAATTTTGGTAGAGATCAAGTATGAAATGAAGATGATTTCAAAGAGTGATATCAGCAAAGGATTCTTGACACTGAGGGATTGATTACTAATGTTGATTATATGACTTGACAAATCAACAGGGTCATCCCCAACAGTTCCAATTCGAAGGCTGGGCTTCAGGCTGCAGCATTGGAAAACTAAACAACATTGAGGCTTGAGCATATTCAAATGGAGGAGCATTGGTTTTGAACGCAAACTTCATTTCCCCAATTTTGAACACACATTGGGGAGCTTCTTAGTTGTGGCAATAGGAAATTTCATTTGTTAAATTGCCTTGAGGACAAAGCAATTGGTTACATCCAGGGAAAATGTTGGCAGGACATTTCAATGCACTTATAGAACACAACAGACTTGACTAAGATAGAGCTTGTGCAACTGAAGGTGTATCAAGAAGCACAAATCATTGCTGCTGCTAATTGCAATTTGATTGCCAACAAGATTCACTGATCAATGCACTAGAACAGCTAAAGTAGATGGCGTCATGACTGACCTTGATGTATTCTGTTAGGTATTCAATAGATTCTAAACATTGCACAGCAAATTCAAAGGTAAAGTGCAACAACTTGGGCAGTTTATAGAAGTATATGTGTTATAGATACAGGATTATACAGGTCACTGTTTCATAAAGAATAATTAAAAACTAAAAGCAACAAAAATAGAAACTTATTAGCCTCCTACCTCTACAAGAGCACCAGGCAACCAACATGGAATTTCAGACCTGTAGCTTAGAGCCTGAGCCACTAGCCTGTTCACCTCTATAAAGAAACATAGCAGAGATCAGGAATTAAGGTGTTGGACTTTCTAGGACTTGGAGATATAAGATTATTGAGCAGTCCTTCCTCTACTGATGAGTTATATGGCATGTTGACTGGACCACTTCTAACAGACCCACGGGACTGTAGTGGATATGAACCTGGAGTAGAAGTGTGATTGCTTGCAAGAGATCTTGCAGACCTGAAAAGCCAAACGCTAACCATTAAGCAACCATTGATTTATAAGATCTGAAGCAAGAAATTATTGACTGAAAAAAACATATAAAGAAGGAAAACAATCCCTCCCTGAGTTGGCCATCTGCTAAGAAGAGGCTGTAGATATAGGTAAACTTGATTGAGGTGTGCTTGTCTTCTTGGAAGTTTCAAATAAATTGTTTGTGCTTTGTGGCACATCCACATACTCTGCCTTTTCATCATAAGTGTGCTCATATCTCAACACTTCCTTTGGTAGAACCTGATAAATGTAAAAAAATTATAAAAGACACATCATGGTCTGGCCGAAAATCTAATATCATTCACATTGATCTACAAACCATGGGATTTGTGAAGTAGATTGAAGTTGTCGAAATTACAACCTGGTATTTACTTCTCCCTCTCTTCATTTTCCACCACTTGCTGAAATGATCATAATATATGATTTGGCAAGCTAAAATTAAGGTCCTAGTTGTGTAGAGCTGCAGCATATCATGAATAAAAATATAATGAAAAAGAAAAATATAGCATACAGAATACATTAGATCTTGATTTTCAGAGAATGCTTTGACCTATAGTAACAATGGGTAAAGTAAAACAAGTCTAACCATGGCCATATAGAGCTGTGATGGTAACTGCAAATGCATAGAAATGACATCGTTAATGAGTGATAAATCAAAGGCTAATAATCAGAGATCAAAAGTTCCAATACATTTTAGATTAATAGCAGTTTTAATGTTAAATACAGAGGAGGCCGCTGCAATATTATGTGAAACCTTTAATCAATAAATGCTTGAGAATTTCAATAGATACTGTTTCTCCAAAAATATAGTTCAGTAAATATTGATTTGGGTTTGTTTGATCCTAAAAGTGAAGAGTTTGTGAATTGTTTGTTAATTTAGAGATCAAACTTAATTGATATTTGTCTTCCATTCAATTAGATCAAGATGAGACAAAGAATAGAGGTCCACATGTAATATACATGTAGGGTGAATATTAATTACTGCTAATATGTTGTTACACATAAACTATATGCTTCCAACATAACTGTTTGGCACCTGTTTTAGGCTTTTAGTTTTAGCCATACAATACTCTTCATAAACAAAAATGGAGATAGGAACTAAGTTGGTTGAATACCCAAATGGTAAAGCAAGCCAATATTGCATTGTCATCCATAGAAGTAGAGTACAAGGTATTTGTTGTAGCACCATGTGAAGTAATATGACTGAAAAGACTTTTAAGAATCTTTGACACACAACCTAATCCCACAATTCTGCGTTGCGATAATCAAAGTATATTGAAGATGTCAAAGAATCCATTGTTCCATTCTCACATAAAATATATTGAAGTACATCATCACTTCATTTGTGAGGACTTTTTCAATAAGAAAATTAAGCTCGTTTATACACTAGAAAATGAGCAATTTGCAAATATCTTTACCAAGACTTTGAACAAAGATAAACTTGTCTACTTTGAAAGATATATTGATACTAATGTTCTTTATTTTTACATGAATAGTCAATAAATTTATTTGTCATAAAAGATATCCATCATCTAATTACTATGTGTGAAGAAATGCAAGTTATGAAAGAATATGAGAAATGTAAATTCTATTTCATATATATGAAATATCCATCATATAAAAAGACATTCTCATAAAAATAAATCGATCTATAAATTTTACCTACTTAAAACATCTTTGAATCTTCAGATAATATCTAGAAAGTGTACTAAAATTTTTACTTTACCATTTCTATTGGCGCTACAGTGGCCATTACAACCTGTCACTGATACAAATTGAATTTCAAGGAAATAAATTTCAACTGTTGTATATAGGTTGAGGATTCAGCGCCTATTCTAACACAAATCAGGCATCAGAGACACGCCATCTTCTATCTCATGTTCTAACACTGATATCCACCAACTCTGTGCCGTTGCCGAGTCCATCAAGGCCAACGTTTGTGAGTATGAGCAGTGAGAGCCCAAACATATTCCTTCCACCAATGGATGCTCCACGAGTACACTTGAAGCCAGATAATTTTAAACATTACCTGTGACTTTTATGTCTCCTTCCACTTCCGCCTAATTACAGGAGTTCTGCCTAATTACAGGAGATTATCAAGGACATAGAGATCGTGGATATCATTGTTATAACATTAGATATAAGACAGCGCATGTCTGAATCTGCCTGCGTGCACAGAAGTGCAATGTGAATGCATCTGACCACTTGCTCTGCAGGGCAATTGTCTACAATTGTAGAATCAACCATGCTCAGAACACGTCCTCCTTTGTGTAGTCTCCATGCCTGCATCATAAATCCATTCATGCTGTTCAGTTAGTTTGCGAAAATAATGATGAAAACTGAATATATTTGGTGGGAAAGTGAATTTGTTACCCATTCTAAGACTTAGGCTTTGATTTTCTCTTGGAAGATTGGTATCGGTATTTTTCCTTCCACTAACAATCTCAAGCTGTAAAACTCCAAAGCTATAAACATCTGCTTTTACAGATAGTTGCCCTTTCATTGCATACTCTGGAGCCATGTAGCCGCTGCACCACATCAATGATGTTAGCATCATCAAAATGTTCTTTAATGTTTTGGGCATGTGAAAAGTTGAAAAGGAAATTTATAGAATATCTTACTATGTCCCTGAAACTCTTGATTGGACTTGCATTTCATTATCGGGGAAAAGTCTAGCCAACCCAAAGTCAGCTATCTTGGGATTTATTTTCTCATCAAGTAAAATGTTTTTCTCTTTAATATCTCGGCGAATTATTCACAGCTGTGAATTTTCATGAAGATAAATACGGCCACGAGCAATTCCCATTATGATGTTATACCTCTTTTTCCAATCTAGCTCTCTACGTTTTTCTGAGTCTATTACTCATTTGTAAATCAGTAAGAGTTGCCTTTCAATTAAGACCATATTCATTATAATTTTT
>VDFB02295848.1:150845-172529 GCA_007258455.2 Sequoia sempervirens
ACTAATTGGGATAATTATATGAAGTTAACACCCTATAACAAAATGACACCATCCGAAAAAAGAAACTAACGAATAAATGGACACCTTCGTGAATGAAGTGGAACTTTGAATGGATACAACCCCTGGACCAAGAGTCACCTCTAATGAAATCAAGGAGAATTTCAATAGAAGTAGAACAAAATTTAAGACAACATAGCATAGAAGAGAAAAAAAGATATAGATACATTAAGTGAATAATAATTTGATATAGGATACATAGATAGTGATTCAAAAGAAGAACCAATTATGAGTACTACCATGAAATTTTCCATCTTTGGATAGGACACAACTAAAGCAACTAAACCTATATTCATTCTAGAATCTCTATGACAGAGAAAACACCTAACAAGAGATGGAATCAAACTATTTGACTTTGTTGGATTCATCCAAGAGGAAACATTACAATGGTACTAGAAGAACTATCCAAACCATAATAAAGATTGGGAAATAGTGAAGCAATATTTCCTAGCAAATTTTTCCACACCAAAATTACCTACAGAGAGCGTAGGAAAACTCAAGTAACTAATGCAATAGGAGGATAAATCAATCAAAGAGTTTGACAAAATATTTAAAGAGGTCACTAGATTCCTGGAAGAACCTCTAAGTGATAAAAAAAGATTGAATGGTTTATCTTTGGAATCCTATCGCAAATAAGAATATATCTTAATGGACAACATTGTAACACATCCAAAATTAGTTACATTTTCCTACCAAATTGAAAACCAGTCATGGTGGAAACAAGATAGAAAAAGAGAAAACAAAGAATTGGAGAAAATTAGACTTGGTGTAGAACATTTAATACTCAAACAAAATATTATGGCCAAAAGAGACATATATACACCTAGGCCTAACATATAATGCACCTACTATGGAAGAGAAGGTCATACTAGAAATGAATGTCCCAAAAAAATGGGGGAAAAGAAAGAAAACACGTTATGGGTAGACCCTTGGATAGTACGGGCTAAGAAGGTGAATTTAGTCTACTACAGAGTCTGTGGGGAATGGGATGACCATGACATTGAAGAATGTCCATCATAGCTACTCTGGTTAAGAGAAGACTCCACCACAGTAAAAATAAAACCATCATACACTATCCATATGTAAAAGGACTAGTAGAAAGAAAACTATATGCATCAAATACTAGATATAGAGTACCACTAATGACAACAAAACCAAGTGAATCCAAACAATAATCGAAACCCGGAACCATACTATTGGCTTTCAGTTCTTTTGTGGTTTGTCCTTGATGTCAAAATGTTTAGTGATATGTATCCTTGATGTCAACAATGTCAACATTGATTATGCAGTGCTTTGGAATTCACATTGATTTCTCAGTTGATTTGCAATCACATGTTATAGTTACAGGTTTTTGATTCCTAGCACATTTTCTTTCAAAGTTACTTGGGTATTAGAGTTGCAAAACCATTTTAAAATGGAGATCAATTCATCGGGTAGCATATTATTGAAATATTTAATAAAGCTTATTATAAAGATCAATGGTTTCGGGCAGCATTATTATTTTCACTCAAATTAAAATTGACTTTGAATAAAGTCACATGGCAGTGATTGAAGTGTGGTAAAGACATCAGGTTTCATATGCTATATTTGGTGGCATTGATAGCAAGTTAAAGCCACACATGGCTTTGACTTGGCATTGTTAGTAATCGTGTTCTATGGTTTACATTGTGTATTACACATAGTGTATTTTTGGCTTACACTCGGGCTTATCATATTACTTTGAACTTCTGCTTGTATCGGCTTTGATATGATAGTCGACATTGGTTAATATATTGGCTCTATGTTTATTTGTGTTGGCCTAATCATAAAGTATATAATACTTTTTCTTGGACAGCCGAAGGTAGAGAATGGCATTGTGGTATTTGTGACTCACGTGGACAATAATGAACTTGTGGATAGTGTGACTTGGAAATTGTGATGGTAATTATGTTGTCGGTATTATTAGACATGTACACGGAATTCAAATGATATAGGATATCATTTCATTCGGATTTTAAATCATTATACACTTGAGTTTGGTATTCGTTTGGATGAAGGAATAGGGAAAAATGAATTTGTAATAATCATTTGACTGAAGGTGAAACCCTAGCCTCTATTGGAATATTTGCATACCTATTTTTTTTATTAGCCAACATGGAAAGTGGTTAGTTTGAGCTTGAGAATAGTGTGGAGAGTTGGATTTACATAATAGTCGACTAGAGGGAGTGAGAAAGAATGGTGTCACCAGATAGTTATGGAAGCTCAATCAATGAAGTATGCAGCCGAGCAGTTATGGCTAAAAGATTTTGTTGGTTAGTTTTTTGGTTTCTATCCATCGTGAACCAGGTAACACAATGTTGGGTTGTTGGGAACATCTTGGTAGGTTATCATGTTACTTATTCAGTTTCTTCCATCGTTTATTTCAAAATTTTGTTAATACGGGTTTTGGATCTATTAGTTAAAGTGAAGATTAATGATGTTGATTTTGTGAATAATTTGTTGATAATTTTTTTGTTAAGGAATCTATTTGAAGAGGTTGGTTAACAATTCTGTAGGGTTCCTGATGATTCTTCTCTCAAGCTATAATTGAATACTTATCTAGTTTTAGCTGAAATTTGGTAAAAGGGTTTATTATTCAAAAAACCCTAACTCGAGATGGTTTTGTTACAGTTACAAAAATTGTATGCAAAGATTATGTAAAGAAAGGTCTTTGTCATTTTTGTAGAGGTATCAATGAAGAGAAGATATTTTATGAGCACTCTTAAGAAAAACAGAAAGTTGTTCTATATTAAAAATCTGTTTATTATTTGAGAAGATGTTGATATACAACATTCTTCAATGAGCTTATTGAAAATCTTTCATAGTCTTCTATTGTAATTCTAGAGTTGCAAAATATACACTTCTAGGGTTCTGATAAGATGCTATAATTTTGATGTGTTAAAAGGGGTTGGTGCTCCTTGGAATGGGTGTTCCTAAATCTGTAAAGGATTTGGTGCTCCTATAATCTTGTAATCTTGGAGTTGGTGCTTCAGAATTTTTGGTGTTGAGTTGGTGCTCCACCATTGTAATAGAGTTGGTGTTCTTTTGAATGAATAAAAAGATTAATTTACGAGTGGTTTTTTATACCCCAAGAGGGTTTTTCCACTCAGGAAAATATCATGTTATGTGATGAAATTTGTGCATTCTGTTTATTCAATCCATTCGCTTAAATGTTTATGTTTCTCATTTCAGTCACATGTCAATGCAAATACTCTAATAATTGTATAAATGTCTAAATTTATCATAAAAGTGTTCAAACTTATGCATAAAGTTATGTGAAAATAAAGCATTGAAAAAGAATTGTTCAAGCAATATAATATGAACAATTACAATTATAATTGACATGGTTAAGTAAAGTCTTTGTGATCAGTTATTCTATTGCTAAAGTTCGTTGACCTGTCCATGTTCACTCTGTAATTAAAAGGTTACATAAAATTGTTTCAAGGTCTTAGTTCAAGTTGGTCTTAGTTCAAGTTGTAAGTCAAGTGAAAATTTTTATAATACTCTGATTCACCCCCCCCTCTCAGAATATTTCATCTTCCAACAATTGGTATCAAAGCGTAGGGTCCTGCTTTAGGTTTCATACCTAGGATTGATGCTAGTCTTGGAAGTCAATATGTCACATGTGCAAGAAGGTTCATCTATTACAAGAGCTCCTCTATTTCATGACACTGATTATGTTTTCTAGAAAATCAGAATGGAAACATATCTGATTTCTATTTATATAGATGTTTGGAATATTGTGCAAAATAAATATGATGTACTTGCATCAATACCCATTGATTCTGATGAGAAAAGAAAATATGAAACAAATGCTAGAGCTAAACATTCTCTTTTGTGTGGTTTGACAAAAGAAGTGTTTGTTAAAGTTATGCATTGTAAATCAGCTTTTTAAATTTGGAAAAACCTTGAGAATGTGTATCAAGGTAATGACAAAGTCAAACAGTCCAAGATACTCACTCTTAAAAATTAGTTTCAAGAATTGAAAATGAAAGATGATGAAAAGATTGCAGATTATTTTCTAAGGGTAGATGAAATTGTAAATGCAAGAAGAGGTTTAGGTGAAACAATTGAAGAATTTGATGTAGTTAGAAAAGTGATCAAAACTTTGCAACCTAAATTTGAGTCTAAGGTTTCTACTCTTGAAGAGAACAAACATTTTAATGACCTTACCTTGGACAATCTACAAGGTATTATAACTGCATATCAAATGAGAATCGCTAATATTGGTTCTACATCAAAAGAAACTGCCTTCAAGGCTGAAAAGAAAGAACTATCAGATGATAGTGAATTTGATTTATCATATTCAAAAGAAGCTCTTCTTGTAAAAAAACTCAAAAAGAAATATAAGGGTAAGCTACTCTTTAAATGTTTTACTTGTGGCAAGTCTGGACACTTTGCTGCTAAATGCCCTTACGATGATCAAGCCAATGAGGATGAAAAGTTAGAAAAATAGTATAATAAAAAGGCTTTTAATCCTAAAAAGAAGTTTAACTTCAAAAAGAAAAAGAGTCTCTTTACCAAAGAAGACTTGGATGTTGAGACAGATGACTCACTTGGTGATGAAGATGAAACTTTATTCATGGCTGAAGTCGATTCACAAAAGACTTCAAATAAAGAATCGGATAATCATTCTGTTTTAGAAGATGATAAAATAGATCTAAAAGGTGAAACTGTATTTATGGCCACAATGAATGAAATGGAACTGCAAGAAAATAGACTTGCAGAGACTTCTACTTCTAATAAATAATTGAATAGTTTTGAGAATGAACTGAAAATTGCTCTAAGTGAAGTTCAAAATTTGAAGGACTTAGTATATCAGAACAATCAAATTGAGCAAGATAGTGAGAATCTAGTAAGTAAGATTCTAATCATTGAAAAGGAAATTACTGATTTAAGACTTCAAGTTGAAATTCTTAAGATTACAAGGATGCAATTGGAATTCAAGGAAGAAAAGTGTTGTATCTTAGAAACTAAAATCAACAATCTTAGAAAGGACTTTGATAATTTTACAGGTCTTTGGAATAAACAAAGGTCTTATGAAGACAAGTCAAGTCTTGGTTATATGAACGATTCAAGTGATTTTCTAGATGTTCTTAAGATTACAAGGATGCAATTGGAATTCAAGGAAGAAAAGTGTTGTATCTTAGAAACTAAAATCAACAATCTTAGAAAGGACTTTGATAATTTTACAGGTCTTTGGAATAAACAAAGGTCTTATGAAGACAAGTCAAGTCTTGGTTATATGAATGATTCAAGTGATTTTCTAGATGTAAATGTAAAAGCTAAATATGGCAGATCTAGACAAGCTTCCTACAAGAAGAAAAAGAAGTCTTTCTAAGACAACTATGCAAAACAAAGTTAAGTTGGTTTGGATGCCTAAAAGGAGCAATGTAGAACTAGAAGGTATCTTTAGTCAAACTGAATTACATATTAAAGTTGAAAATACATGGATCTTAGATAGTGGTTTTTCTCATCATATGACGGGGGACAGAAGTATTTTTACTGAACTTGAATTTGGTGATTTTGGTTTAGTATGGTTTGGTAATGATGATTACATACAACTTATGGCAAAAGGCACAGTGGTTTTTGGTAATAACATTTTATTGCTAGATGTTTATAATGCAGCAGGTTTAAAACACAATTTATGAAGTGTGACATAAATATGTGATCAAGATTTATGTATTCTTTTTTATGATTGTGGGTGTGAGATTAAAAGGAAATCAGGAGAAATAGTTATTGTTGGTTCAAGGACACAGGGAAATATCTATGAAGTGACTAATGTGAAAGTGCTTGATCAGTTGAGGAGGAGTCTCTATGATCTTCATCCTATTTCTTTTCACTAATCAATCTTTGTGATTGCAGGGTGTGCTTTAAAGTTTTATCTTATATCCCTGAAAGTATATACTGCAATCAAATCTTTACAGTTTAGTTGGTGTTTTGGGATAGTTTGCAATTTTTATTACATGAAGGATTGTGTGTTAACATTGTCTTGATTATGGCAATGAATTGTAGAATTTTTTTCTTGAGAATGAACAGAGAATTGATATTAGTTGCTTGGAAAGTGAACACTTAGTTGTTCTATCTTCATAAAGAGGAAGGCTCTATGATATGAGGAGAGAATTTTGGAAACTCTATGTCTGAGGAGATGGAGAAGAAATATTTTTTTTAAGTCATGCAATTTTTTCTACTTCATGAAGCAATGTGGAACAGGGTTTCAAGGCTTCTCGAAACAGTCTTGTCTAAATGCTTTTAAGAGTATGCATGGTCTTAGGGGGAGACATTCTTATCTATTTGCACCATTTGTTTCCTTAAGCATTGATTCAGTACGTGGTTGCATTTAGTTCTTCTTAAGTGTTCATCTCTGAATATTCCACTAGATGGTATTATGTGCATTTTGATATTGCATTATGGTTTGGATTGCATATTGATTGATATAACAATTGTCTAATGTTCAGATTGGAAAGTTAAGTTATTTCAAGTTTCATGAGATGATTACTTAAGACAGGACAACATCAACGAAAGCAACATTTGTTGCTTGGACACATGTCAGTAATAAGTAGGAAATTGATTGATATCAGTTACAATTTTCCAGTGGTATTGTTTTTTTGTTGCAGATGTAAGGTGCTTGTAGGGGTATGGTAGCAATACTAGTGTTCTAACAGTGTGTATGCAGATGATAAAGTGACAAAATTGCATAACTCAATGATTATTGTTTTGAGAAACACAAGTGTTTGATGATTGTTGCAGGAACATAGTGACAGTGATTTGTATATTGCCTATCTATGACAGTATAGTATACATGATGACAGTTATTTTTTGTTATCTCTTGCACAACTTTCACAAAAGATAATTCTTTGACAATGGAATAGTTGCTTTGGTATAACAGTGCTTTGTTGTTACTTGGCAATTCATGGTCTTTAGCTTGCAGGTGACAGTACTTTGTTGGTTCACATAGTTGATCATTATTTTGTTGATATGGTTCAAGATAATTGGTAAGATAGGTGACAATGTGGTAATATTTATTGATAGTACCTTTATGCTTCCTTGATTCATGCTTGACAGTGATTTGTTGCTATACAAAAGGAAGTTGATTCTGGCATGATATGATGTTTTTCATCTTATGAGATTTAGTTGACAATGTTCATATCCTTCATGGTATTCAAAAATTTATGCTTATAATGCGATATTTTTGGTGATTGGTTATAATGCAGTTTGGTGATCTATGCATTCTCAGCTTGTCATTGATGTATGGCAATGGTATTTATTCTTGGGGTGCTTAACAATGATATTTCTTTGTGCTTTTGACAATGAGTTGCTATTTTCAGGTTGTGCAATTGGTGCATACATTGGTTGTGCAATTGGTGCATACATTGATAATCTTGATCTCACAGTACTTGATTTTATGATATTTACATGTTGTCAGTATTATGGCTTCCAGAGATATTGTGTTTGCTCATGTGAACACAAGGCGATATATGCAATAGAGTTATTTGCTTATGTCTAAAGTAATGATATGATTCTTGACTACTATTTTCATATGGATATGTGTTGGTTGGCTTCAGTTTTTATTCATGGAATTTCACATTCTCCTTTGTTACTCTTTGTCATTGAGGCAAAAAGGGGGAGAGATGATATGTGTTTTTCCATCAAGGACAAAGAGGGATTTTTTTGGCTTTCAGTTGTTTTGTCGTTTTTCCTTGATGTCAAAATGTTTTGTGATCTATATCCTTGATGTCAACAATGTCAACATTGATTATGCAATGCTTTGGAATTCACATTGATTTCTCAGTTGATTTGTAGTCACATGTTACAGTTACAGGTTTTTGATTCCTAGCGCGTGTTATTTCAAAGTTACTTGGGTATTAGAATTGAAAAAACATTTTAAAATGGAGATCAATTCATCAGGTAGCATATTATTGAAATATTTAATAAAGCTTATTCTAAAGATTAATGGTTTCGGGCAGCATTATTATTTGCACTCAAATTGAAATTTACTTTGAATAAAGTCACATGGCAGTGATTGAAGTGTGGTAAATACATCAGGTTTCATATGCTATATTTGGTGGCATTGATAGTAAGTTAAAGCCACACATGTATTTAACTTGGAATTGTTAGTAATCGGGTTCTATGGTTTACATTGTGTATTACACAGTGTTTTTTTTCCTTACACTCGAGCTTATCATATTACTTTGAACTTCTACTTGTATCAGCTTTGATATGATAGTCGACATTGGTTATTATATTGGCTCTATGTTTATTTTTGTTGGACTAATCATAAAATATAGAATACTTTGTCTTGGACAGCCGAAGGTAGAGAATGACATTGTGGTGCTCGTGACTCACGTGGACAATAATGAACTTGTGGATAGTGTGACTTGGAAATTGTGATCGTAATTATGTTGTCAGTGTTATTAGACATGTACATGGAATTAAAATGATATTGAATATCATTTCATTCATGATGCAGAGGGTATGGGAAATTTATGAAAACAACAATGATTTCAAGGATTGCAAAGATGCACTCACAAACCTCTTCTAGACACCCCTGTGGAAACAATGCCTAAATGGCTCACTTATGACACAATTCCTTCTCCTATGGACCAAAACCCTGGGAATTCTCTTAAGGGGAACAATTACACTTGTCTTTAATGACTACAAAGCCCCAACCCTCTGTCTTAGACAAAACTTACTTTTGCACCTTGACTAGGTTTCTAGCCCAACTAGGCCTCCAGTGGTGAATTCTTGAACTTCCACTCAATGTTCCCAAAGGACCCTCCAAACTAATGATTGAACCAGATGTGGTTTGTGATGATACATAACATACTAGATTATTTATGGCACTTTTTTTGGAGCACACCAACCAAAATCTATTGTTTCCTCAAAAACTAGGCCTAATTAGCCCTCTTTTTCAAAGCAACCCCTCTCTAAACTTATCCCCTGACCATGAAACTTTCAACAGTCCCTTAAAATGTCTCAAAACGAAAGATTCCAAGTTTTTAGGCTTCTATGACACCCCTAACATGCTCAAACACAAAACCCTCACCAAATTGCTCCAAAACTAAGGCCTCTTGAAAATTAGCTTTCCCAACACTTCCAGAACCTTCTCTTTAACTTTTCACCATTATATAAACATGTGTAAACACCTTAAACTCAAAAATATACCCCTCGTTAAGGCAGATCTCCTGCTGCTACACCTTAGCCTCCATTTTCATGCTCTTTGCATTGTCAAATCTTGGTGTACACCATGGAAATCATCTTTCCTGCACATTAGTTTGTTATATCTATATGATAAATGTTAGGAATGATCCATTTCATAGGTCACAGCATAATTCTACCATGAAATGGATCAAACATCCAAGAAAAACTCTCAAAACTAGTGAGAAATCTGAACTTTTAGTGGACAGACAGCAATAATGTACAAAGAACTGATTGATATTACTTATCAGGACATAAAAATGGCTTCAAAACATGTAAAAACAAGTTCCTAAACCATCCAAATGAGCATAACTTGAAAAGGAATCAAAGATTCATCAAAAAACTCAAGAAAATGCAAAAATATTGAAGTTTTTTATTGATTTTCTGTAGCAGTCCATACAGCACTTGCAATATCAGCCAACAGCCCATACAAATGACTTTTAAAACCTTAAAAACCCTTCCCCCAACTGTCCCAACTGATTATAATTTATTTCATTACATTATTAGTGCTAAATCAGCAAAAACACACTTTCCCGCGCCTAAAGTTGGAGTTTGAAAATTTGAATTCTCCAACTTTTATTTTATTAACTCCTACTAACTAAGAAGCCTTAAAACCTATTACATGACATTATTCAACCTTAATTAACATGCTTAAAATTAAAAAAACACCTATCTAGACTCTTAGGACACTATTTGTCCATTTACATTGCAATTTGGTCCTAGGGTCCTTATCAGGACCCTTAGGACTTTTGACCTCTTTAATGTTTTTATCCATTTCAAAAGACATTATAGGCTTCAAGATGTTATATTTGATGCTTTGGAATGCTTGACAGGTCTTCCTGACCCTTGCAACCTCCTGGCACTTGAAGTGTTCCTTGAAGGGCTTGGGTTCTCCTGCACCAATTCGGATTTGAAATCATTATACACTTGAGTTTGGTATTCGTTTGGATGAAGGAACATGGCAAAATAAATTTCTAATTATCATTTGACTGAAGGTGAAACCCTAGCTGCTATTGGAATATTTGCAGACCTATTTTTTTATTAGCAAACCTAACTCGAGATGGTTTTGTTACAGTTACAAAAACTGTATACAAATATTATGTAAAGAAGGATCTTTGGCATTTTTGTAGAGGTATCAGTGAAGAGAAGAAGAGATTCTATGAGTACTCTTTAAGAAAAATAGAAAGGTTTTCTTTATTGAAAATCTATTTATTATTTGAGAAGATGTTGATATACAACATTCTTCAATGGGCTTATTGAAAATCTTTCATAGTCTTCTATTTTAATTCAATAGTTGCAAAATCTGCACTTCTAGGGTTTTGATAGGATGCTATAACTATGATGCATTAAAAGGGGTTGGTGCTCCTTGGAATGGGTGTTCCTAAATCTGTAAAGGAGTTGGTGCTCCTATAATCTTGTGATGTTGGATTTGGTGCTCCTATTGAAGTTGGTGCTTCAAAATTTTTGGTTTTGAGTTGGTGCTCCACCATTGTAATAGAGTTGGTGCTCTTTTGAATGAATAAAAAGATCAATTTACGAGTGGTTTTTTATACCCCAAGAGGGTCTTTCCACTTAGGAGAATATCGTGTTATGTGATGAAATTTGTGCATTTTTTTTTTCAATCCATGTGTTTAAATGTTTATGTTTCTCATTTCAGTCACATGTTAGTGCAAATACTTTGATACTTGTATAAATGTCTAAATCTATCATAAAAGTGTTCAAACTTATGCCTAAATTTATGTGAAAATAAAGCATTGAAAAAGAATTGTTCAAGCAGTATAATATGAACAATTACAATTATGCTTTGACATGGTTAAGTAAAGTCTTTGTGATTAGTCATTCTATTATTAAAGTTTGTTGACCTATCCATTTTCACTATGCAATTAAAAGGTTACATAAAATTGTTTCAAGGTCTTAGTTCAAGTTGTAAGTCAAGTGAAAAAATTTATAATACTCTGATTCACCCCCCCCATCACAAAGTATTTCATCTTCCAACGCATACAACAACAATGGTCCATTTCATGGAGGAAGAGGTCAAAGACAAGGAAGAAGGAGAGAAGATGTTACATGCTTGGATTGTAGAAAATTAAGACACTTTGCAATGGAATGTTGGGGGGGAAAAAGAAAATAATTCAGATTTTGCAACCAAGATCATAATTCCTTCAATTATGAAAAGGTGCGTCAGTATTATAAAAGCACATCACCACAAATGAAAAATGATGAACCACAAAACTCCAATACAAACAAAGGAGAAAGACTCCTTTGGAAGGTACCCAAGAATCAAAAAGAAGAAACAAGGAGATGTCAAAATACAAGAAGGGATGAAGGATATACTACAAAATAAAGTAGTATAGGAGACAAGTATCACAAAGACCCTAGAACAAAAGAAAAGGGTCAAGAAGTGTTGGAAATAGGATGTCATTTAATTGCAATCCTAAAAATTATTTATTTCATGTATCTCCTAAGTTCTTGGAAAGTGTTCACCAACACTAGGATGAGAAAGAGATTAATATTGAATGAAATAATCATATTAATTGACATTTGTAATTAATTCTAAATGATAGGAGCATGTGAGGGTGTCGAAGATGAGTTCCTAAATAATAGGAGCACATGGCGCACCCACATGGAAGGTGGAACTCACCTTGAGTTAAGTTAACTATTTGGAGTAAAATATAACATTTTTGAATGCATGCAAAGATCCTAGGAGTTACGGATTGATGTTTACATGCATGAAGTTCAGTTCAGTTCAATTCAGATTAGTTTAGTTCAGTTTGGTTTAGTTCAGATCAGTTCAAAATCAGTTTAGTTCAATTTAGTTTAGTTTAGTTCAGTTCAGTTCAATTTAGTTATGGTTCACTTATCTTTAGTTAGTTTTAGTTGAATGCTAGTTGACTTATGTTAACTTAGAATGCATGACTAATGACTTGAGTTGCATGACAGATAACAGGTGACTACCTTCAGTTAACAGGGGATGACCATTCTTGCATGACTAGTGGAGAGATATGTTTCAGTTAACAGAGAATTACTTGGACCCACCTTGGGCACCCAAGTTGTCTTCTTGGAGTTAAATCTTTTGCGTGCTAATATATTTCAAAAGGTTGAGTTAAGTGGGCCCATTCTTGGGCGCCTACTTTGAGGATAAGATTTGAAGATATCTATGGAATCAAGGTTCAATTGTGACTTTAGTTTGGGACGCCCAAATGGATGAAGCTCATGTTTTGGCATTGTTCTTCATGGTAGAAATCTACTTGCAAGAGATAGGCATACCTTTTGTGAGATAGGGATTGAGCTTTGTAATTGTAACTCTTTGGAGTTTACAAAGTTGATTATTGCCTATTTATCTCAAGTAAGTTGAAGATATTTTGTATCAATTTTATTGCAAGTTGTGAAGAAGATTTAGTGAAGGAAAAAGAAGCATTCTCAAGCAAGAATTGGAGTTATTGTAATCTACTTCAGAGATTAAATAATACATTGATTCTTGGTGGAGTTTTTCCCCGAAAGGGTTTCTCCACGGTATATGTTGTGTATCTTCTAATATCATGTCTAATTCTTCTACAACCTTTTGTCTTCATTCTACAAATGATAAAATGAATTAATCAGATAATCACCCACAAAGAATACATATTTAGATCAGCAATCATAAATTTTTACAAAGTATTAAGCTACATAAACACCTCAATTTTCAACAAGTAGTAGTAGTCACTAGACAAGATACCAATACCGGAAGACAAGAAGCGGTACCACTGGAAGAAGAAAGATCAAAGGGTGAAAAAAATTTCCACCCCACCAAACAACATGATCAGATCCTAGAACAAGCTAGGAAAATCTTTGAGAAGGAACACAAAAAGGAAAAATATCATAATACAACATTCACCAACATGCAAATGGTCTATATGCAAATGGAATTATTTTCTCCCTTAGAATTGAATTGTGCTCTATTTTATTTTTATTTTTACTCTCTCATTTGATATAGTTGCACATTGAATGTCTTTATATACTACATCATAACACCATGTCACACAAACATGTATTAAATTGGCTCATAATAGCTATTGTTTATGAAATTTAATTTGATGAAGAGGAAACTAATTTTATACATCAAACAATCTCACTGAACACTACACTAGGCTCAACTAGTTCTTTTAAATAATAAATTAATTGAGTGAAAATCTAATAAAATGTGTAAATTATTGTAATTGATCCTAATGTGTTTTATATTTTTGGAAAATTATTTTTTTCTAACAAGTTCAAACACTATGAGAAAGGAAATTATTGCTGATATACAAAATATAATTATAGATTTATCAAGTTGAAAGAAAAACTATAAATGAAATGTAGAGAAGAACTTGGTCACAAAATCTAGAAGCCTCTATGATGGATGCTAGTGTGTAGCATAATTTTTGTGTGTTGTATTGTATTTTGCAGAATGGAAGCCATAATTTTTTCTTATTTCCCTTGAGAAGCATACCCAATCTATGTCAAAATAAAACCAAAATGACCAAGTAGATTACTAGTTGATAATAGAAATAAAAATAACTAACCTTTTAATCAATATATTCAAATGAAAATAACAAAAATAACAAGGAAAGGAAGATATCAACAAACTACAAAATCCTAGATATGGTTGGATATCTTCTCTAACAAGAGTCTATAGCTAAAGAAAAAAGGAAAATATTTGGTGACTATTGGGGACCTTTCCAAGAATGGTCAAGCTCCTATATTGGTGTTCTGACCTCCATATATAGCTAGTAAAAAAGAGAGTAGAAAAAAATTTTGTGCCCCAATACACTTAAGTTTTCATAAAATGATGGGAAAAATGGATGATCATGACATAAACAAACAAAAACCTTAGAAATAGGAAATAGGCTTGCACAAAGGTTACAAAGACATAACTGCGACTAAAACTTGGAGTGAAATTAGTAGAAAAAGCGAAAGGGTTCCCTATACCAAAGATGTAAATTTTCACATGTTTAAATATTTGGAAATATAGTGCATTTTTAAAGGTTTGAGTTTGTATATGTTCAGGTCTAACACCTAGTAAAATTATGGAAATACAAGAAAACATAATTTGTTTACCTCGTTTTATGGATGCGCCACCATTTTCGTTTTCGAAATGAACAGAGACGGGCGTGGAACTCGCCGGTTTGCCCGTGAGCAGGACTGGATGGGAACGGCGTTAACGCTCGACATTGCTGATGAAATGGGTATGCCGATGGCTGGCGAACAGCGCGGGAGATGCGCTTTCCGGCAAACGCCAGACTTCGTGTTTTTGGTTGCGAATAAGAAAGGGACTGGCAGGGGACGTAGGACAGTATGTTCATGATTCCATGGGAACTCAGGATCTGGAATGCAAATACCTTTCCGCCCGCTCGCACAGACACAAAAAGCCGTCTTAAAAAGATGCCATTCGGCTACTGTGCGCAAAGATCTTGACCAGTTGATGAAAGGGTTTTGACATTTAGCTGAATAAACACGATTGCAGGAACCGGAACGGACAGAGCACAATTTAATCTCCGTGGACTTCAACAACTTCAAAACAGAATATGGAACTCCATTAACGACTACTGTGAGGCTGCCCTGAAAAGGAAGAACGACAGAACATTTCAAAAATGGACTAGAACAACAGCCCAGGTGGATGAACTGAATGATGGTGCTGGCCAGATCTTTAGACGATACATAAAGATTTGTGAATAACGAAACATATAAATTTGCAGAGAATATCTATTGATGAATAATTTATCTTGTCCTAATTTGGTCAATGAATATGTTTGAATGCTTAATATTGAGGTTAGGTTTTCAATCTTATCTAAATCTACCACTACTAATAAAGAGAGGAGATAAAGGTTGTGTTGTATAAGGGCTTGTCTAATTCAAACCTTGTTTTAGTGTCTACACCTCCACAATAGTTATTATGATGTTAGGTAAAGAGTGATTACCCTTGGTTGAGTAGAGGAAAATGGATAAAACAAATGATAAATCACAAGTGGTGTAACCTACCACTCTAATCTTCTTTCCTTGATAAACTAAATTCATGTCACACATCTCATGCAAGAAGAATTTGATGATTGACTGAAGGTGAAACCTATAATTTTGTCCCTTTCACTGGGGTTTAAGACCTAGAAGGACAAAACTCTTTGTTTCACTCAAGAACAAACGCTTGAGATCTCAATGCAAAAGAGAAATAAATCTTGCAAGGGGTTGTTCTAAGGGCTCAATATGATCTAATAAGGGGTTCACCACAAATTTTTGACTTGGAAAAGATAATGAAATGCAAGATGCAACACTAAACCCTCATTGAATGCAAAGTAACACTAAATGACCTAGAAAAGTGAATGAAATGAAACAAAAAACTAATAAACAAAAGGTGTGCAGCTAGGAAATTAGAGGTGGCCGAATGGGGGTCTGAATCACTGGAAATTTTGCTTTTACTACTGACTATGACTCATTCACCAAGCTGGGCGAATCAGTCTAGTTTCTGGAAAACTATGTAGGAATAGGAATCTAACAAAAGGGTATCCAAATCTGCAAAAACCTAAAAACTGACTGGAATTGGGACTCATTCACTAGAAGTAGTGAATTAGTCTAGTCGGGATTTTCTAAAGCTTCAAAGGTTGATCCTACTCTTCTCTATCTGCTATGTTCTTCCTGAGTGATTTTCGGATCCGAAACCCTGATTTGCAACCTATAGGTCTTCTCCAAGGTTCTCCAAGGCTTGATGGCAACTTTGAATGATTTACAACTTTTCTCCAATCTTGCTCCTAAGGAAATATGCAACCTAAACCTACAAATCACACACAAAGGAGAGGGAAAAAATTTGTGGGGTTAGTGGGGTTAGTGGGGTTTTCCTTGGTCAAACCCCATTTTGAAAATCAATCCTTGAATGAAATCAAATAAGAATGGAGAATGACAAATGAACAAATAACAATGTTGCAACTCACCAAAACCTAGCAATAAGGTGTTGTAAACATGCATGTAATGGCTCCAATGGATGTAGAATTTGATTCTTGCTTGAATGAAATGATTGCTTGAATCACAAAATCCTACACCACAATTGTTAGCTCTAAAACAACATGATGCATGAAATCCTTGACATGATGATTGATGCTTGAAGAATTCTCTAAAATGCTTGATAATCTTCTCTTGAAGACACTTGACTACTTTTGAAGACTCTTGTGAACACTTGATTTCTTGTTAGATTTCTAGGTGAAGATATGAGTGAAAGAACCTTGTATTTATACTCAATTATGCAAGAATTCTCAAAATTACAACACTACAAGCCGACATCAGATCTAGGAGAATAAAATCTCACCAGAAATTTGAATTAATTTTAATTTTGGGTCACATGAGACTCATTCACCCAAGATAGTGAATGAGTCCCATCTAGCATAATGTATGGAACCAAAAATCAAAAGTTCTTAGAAAGGTGTAAAAATAGGTTTGGGACCCAAAAATATAGGTGCGACTCATTTGCCCAAGGTGGAGAATGAGTCCCAGATCACTAAATTTGGGCCACACAAGCTAGAAACACCTAAATTATTATTAGCTAGTGATTGGTGTCATGATTATCCTTGAAAAGATGCATAAAATGAGGCTTGTGGATGGAAAATAGGGCCAATTAAATTATAAAGAAACCCAATTATTAATGACAAGCCTAGAAAAGTGTGAAAGTGGGTCACAACACTTTACAACACTTAAAATAAGGAAATATTAAGATTAAAAAGAGGTTTATTAAGTGTAATTAATTAATAATATCTTAGAAAAGTGTGAAAGTGAGTTACAACATTTTAGCAAGGTACCATTTAAATCCATTAGTTCACAAGTGCCCAAGCCCTAATGTGAGTGTGTCAACCACATTACAACACTAAATCAAGGCGACAATAAGCCCAAAATTCATGAGGGCCCAAACAAGTGTGAAAATGTCCCAATGATATTTTTTGACACTACATTTAGCCCCAACTTTAGTGTGAGGATGAACTTGCTTCAAACTCACACTAAAGTAGACAAACACACATCAAGAGGGGTCCAAGTGTACTGATGATAGTAAGATGGGATGGCAATGATCAAGAAGGGGTGATCAAGCCCCTAGGATCAAGATCCCATGACAAACCAACATGGGAACAAAATAAGACACACAAGAATGATATAAAGAGCAACAACAAAGCACATACAATTTCAAAGATGAAAAAGAGAAAAGGTAAAAGATAAAAGAGAGAGAATCAGATCAAGCTTCGATCGTTTGTCCATCAAGATGTGGATTAGATCTTGGATGTTTGTTCAAAAAAGGAAATCCATACTCACTCTGAGGCAATGGAACTCTTGGTTGTCTATTGGGTGAGAAGTCCTAGAAGGTGAGAAACATACACTCATGGTTGGTATGCACTCACACACACATGAAAGGGGCTATGGGGAAATTCATGCCTCGGTTGGGCTTCCCACTCAAACCATACCAAAGTAATACCCCCTGATAAATTTAATAAGGCACCACACAAAAAATGATTTTCAAGCCTCATGAGACAAGCAAAGCTTCGTATGCTTAGAGCTCATGAGCAAACAAGATGGCTCCATAGGCATGCAAGCTATGTTATGCAAGGTGGCCATATAAATGCAAATGCAACATTGAGGGAATGTTCAAAAGAGTCTTGCTTAGTTCATGCAAGGTCTTTAACTTAGGGAACATCGTTCCTAATGTCTCCAAGAGAGGACCAATCAAAGAATAAAAGATTTGCAACTTAGGGGATGAAGTGCATCACATCAAGCCACTAAGAGGAATGTAATATGCTAAGAGATATCATGCTCTTAAAGGACATCATACCCAATGTCATCCACAAATTGAGAAACACATCGTATAAAGTAAGAAGACTATACCATGAACCATGAAAAACAAAAATGAAAAAGAATAATGCCAATGTATGCCCCCACTTTAAATAAATTACTAAACGCCATGCTATGAGAAATTACTTTAAAGTAGCAAATGATAAATGCAAACAAGAAGACATGAGAGCTAACTTGGAAAGCTCTATTCCAAGTCATATGTTTCCAAATTAATCTATGTCATGTAAGAGAAAAATAAAAGAGAGGGGTTTCCCCCGAAATGAAAACATCACACATAAGGGATCTATCGATTTGGGGTCAATATGTTCTTGCTGCAATGTTTTTAGAGAGCATGGAATTGTCATCATTCCCCAAATACACATAGAATTGGAAGAATGACACAAAGCTTGAGTGAAAATAAAGAAAAAAATTTCAGGTCAACATGGAAGAGACATAAATGTCTCAACACCCTATGTCATCCCAAAAAGGAAAACACAAGACAAAGAAAAGATAAAATCAAAAAGAAAAAGAATCCCTTTGGGTCAACATGGAAGAGACATGAATGTCTCGATGCCTTGCATCATCCCCAAAAGGAAACAACAAGACAAAGAAAAGACAAAAGAAAAAAGAAAAAGAAACCTTTTGGGTCAACATGGAAGATACATGAATGTATCAACCCCTTATGTCATCCCCAAAAGGAAAACACAACACAAAGAAAAGATAAAAGCGAAAAGAAAAATATTGATGGCATAAAGAAGAATTAAGGTACAAATAGAGGAATGCCACAAAGAGAGAGAGGGAACATCAAGCAGAACGTTATAGAGTATCACATTACGCACATGCAATCACACAAAAGAAAAAGAAAAAGAACTAAATCAAAAGACTAGTAAGGAACATGTGATTCAACCTATGAGTAAGTCATCTGCATCCCAATCATGTTCATTGAAGGCAGACAACTAGCCAAAGGGACAAGGGAAAGTGTTGAACTATGGGTAGCACTAGGTTCAACACTCTTTGTAGGAGATTTGTCATCTAAGCTCATGGAAGAGGAAAAAAATGTATTCAATTCATTATGCACCTCTTCATCAACTTTAGCAGCCTCGTCATCATCATGTAAGTTGATCACAATAGGAGGTCGAATGATAATGTCCATGGAAGAATTCAACTCTTGTTGTGGTTTTTGTATTGGATTGTTTTGTTTTGGGGCAGGAGTAGGGTCATCATGCATTGCTTCAGTCAAGTTTGGATCTTTATTTTCTTTGTTTAATTCTTCATGTAACCTATAATCAAGGTCATGACATCTATGACTATGCTCTCTAGCATCTTTATTTCTTTTAGTTTTTTTTTTTCGAGTTGTGTTTGTGTAGGAGCGGATTGATCAACCATAGGTTTCTTTTCTTCTCTAAGGGGAGGAACGGAAGAAACCACAAGAGATTGTTTAGCCACTTTCTCTTTGACTTTTAATACTTGTTTTATTCTAGGCGATGTGATGGGATTATTTTCATTGTATCTTGGTCTTTTGTAGGAGGTGGGTGAAGGTTCTATCTTAGGTTTGTCTTGTTTTTTTGGAGTTTTTTTAGGTTCAAGCATGGTTTTGTCAAGGATACTAGGTTCGATGGTGGGTGGGGACATGTTTCGTATGGATAGTTCTACTATCTTCTTTTCCTTGAACTTTTGATAAGACAAGAAAAAGAAGTCCTTTAGTGGTTTTATAGGTTCTATAGGCTCAGGCCAGAAGTAGTCTAAGGAAAAGTTTCCTTTGGAGGAAAAAGGGTTAAAGCCACTATGATGGACGGTGAATACTTCATTTTCAAAGTGAAACTTTAAGCATTTACATACGACTAAAGGGACTGCATTCATGGAACAAAGCCATGGATGGCCTAACTTCACACAAAACTAGTCCAACTGCAGGATGATGGAGAATGAGACATATAATGTTTTTGGTCCTATTTGCAATGGTAAGGTGATCAATCCCATCGTAGGGAAAGAAAAACCATTATGTGTCTTGATCCATGATTTTGGTTTATAGTATATATCTTGATAGAGTTCATGCAGAAGTGAGAATTCCTTGATGATCACGTTCTCTCCATAGGCGGGATCTATTAATATCCCATTAGTGGGATTATCATTTATACGACCATCTATGTAAAGAGGACCATCGAGCACATGTTTAAGTATATCTTTAGAGGTGAAAACAATGTCAAGAGGATTTTTATATTGGCCCTTACAATGTTGAGTTTCAACCAATGCAATCAAACCATCAAAAGGACTTTGTTCTTTTTTATTAGTATCCATAGAACTTTGTTAAATTGTATCTATGTTCTCATCATCTGTGTCAGCATTCATTACATCAGTCTTAGTAGTTTCACTAGCTTTGACAAGTGAAATATTATGTTTTGGCATGGGGTTGGTAGAGATTTGCAAGTTTTGGTTAGGAGTGACAAACTTATTTCCTTGATCACTAACAGCTCTAATGGAAAGACGACTGGAATCAATGAGGTCTTGCACCAAATGTTTAAGACGCTTACAATGTTTCATGTCATGTCCATTTTTTTGGTGATAGTGGAAATAAGCATTTGATCTAAAGCTCAGGGGTAAAGGTTCATTACCTGATTGGGTGTTTTGATGAAAGGAAAGGTAATAATTTGTTGTTCTAAAAGTTGGGACATTGTGTTATGGAGGGTATCAGGTAAGGGAGTTTAAATTGTCCTTTCAAGTCCCAATAGCTAAAGGGTATCATGGCTATAATAGAAACTACTTATTTATTGACATTCTAAGTTGGTTGTTGAGGGGGATTAAATTGAAGGAACCTTTTATTCTATTTTCTAAAAGGTTGGGAATTGTTTTGGTTTGCAGGCTCAGACTTCTCAGTTTGGTTAGAAGTGGACTTTGTATCTCGACTAATAACCAAATTTTGATAATCATAGAAGGCAGTACACAAGTGCACGAAGGAGGGAAATTTCTTCATGGTGAGTTTGTCTTGGATTTTTCTTTTCAAATTTTCTATGAACATCTTATGAAGGTGGGGATCAAGAACCTTGACATCGATTTGGGAATAGAGTGATTGGTAATGTGAGATAAAATCGGTTAATCTTTTCTTCTTCTTTTTGCTTGCATCACATCAAATCAGACAAGGTCTTCTTACAGTTCATATGCACTTGGAAACAGTTGATAAATGCCTCAAAAGTTTCATTGAATGAATGAATTAAGTTATTTGGTAAATAGAAGAACCACTTCAAGGTAGTATCTTTTAAGGACCTAGGGAAAAGCTTAGCCAAAATTTTATCATCAAGGATGAAGTCACTACATAAGTATAGGTATTAACATGGTTAGAAGGATCTCCCTTTCCTCCATATTTCTCAAATCTAGGCACCTCTACACCTTGTGGCATTGGTGTTTGCAATATCTCCAAGGACAGTGGACAACTTTTGACATAATATGTAGGTGGGCCATTTTGGTTTTGATTGATAGTGGAATTTTTTTTCGAAGGGATGAAACGGTTTGGAAGAGTTGGTTTATGAAAGGTTCATTACTTGAGTTATGAGACAAAAGCAAAAAAGGTGAAGGGGTGTATGTTTTTGAAGGACAAGTGAATGGAAT
>VDFB02295848.1:172629-210878 GCA_007258455.2 Sequoia sempervirens
TTTTGTATTTGAGCAATGAGGTCTAGGCAGTGTGCTTGAATGCATGTGCATTCTATTGTAAACATTTATTTTGAGTATACTCATATTGTGGATTAACCTCCACCATGGTTTTTCCCCTAACAGGGTTTCCACACAAAAATCCTTGTGTTATGGTGTTGTGGTTGTTGCCTTGTGTTCTTCCATCCTTCTTTTTGTTCAATGCTATAAGTGGTTTAAAGATCAAGTTAATAAAGTTAAATTTTGCAAAACACTAATTCACCCCCCTCTCAGTGTTCCTTGATTCCAACAATTGGTATTAGAGCCTAGTTCCTTAGAAGAATTTTAATAGCTTGGGCAAGATCAGGGAAGGTGATTGAATGGATTCCAACAGTCTTCATCAACAATTTTTTGTGGCACTAATCAAATCAATAAGTCCAGGGAAAAGAGAAAGGAAATCTGTGATCAGCTCAAGCAAAAAAAGAGTAAAAGCATGGAAGATGATCACCTAAGTCAAGCCTTGAAGGAAAAGATAGAAGAATATGAAAAGATCACCAGAGATAATGTTGTCCTAAACCATGAGATTGAATATATTGTGATGAGGATGACCAAGGAGATTGAAGAGAAAAAGAATGAAGAGAATCTTACTCAGTCCTTGAAAGAAAGATCTGATGAATGCAACATAATTAATGGTGGATTCAATCAGCTGGAGCTTGAATTGCAACAATCCAAAAACAATGAAGAAGAGCTAGAAAGACAGATTGTTATTCTCAAGGATGAAATTACTACTACAAATGAATACAAGGAGAAGTTCATGATTAGCTCAGCTAAGCTTGATGGACTGATTCAAAGTTAGAAGATTGGAAGTGACAAGCAGGGTCTTGGATATGAGAAAGGAGAGAGTATGGATCTAGTCAAAGTAAATTTAGGCCAGGAAATCAGATGAGCAAAGCTAGAAGGTATCTGGTAAGACAACCCAATGCTCAAAAGTTCAATGGATATTGTTTTGTTTGCAATAAATTTGGTCATATGGCTACTCAATGTAGAAGTAGAATGAATCCAAGTGGTCCATCATTCTCCAGTCAGTGTTTCAATTGCAATAAGTATGGTCATAAGTCAATTGAATGCAAAAATATGACAACCAAATTTTTCAATAGAAATGTCAGATGTTATGCCTACAATAGATTTGGCCATATTGATAACCAGTGTAGATCAAGAGAAAATCAATGGAATAAATGGTTTGGACAAAGAAATGTTGTGTGCTATAATTGTAACAAATTCGATCACATTGCAAGATTCTGTAGAAGCAGGAAGGGTTCAGTAAACAAAGGGAAAAATATTCAAAAGGATGATAAGGGAAAAGGAAAAGTTACTATGGATGAGATTAGGAATCAAATGAAGAAGACATGAGTGAAGAAGAGTGATTCTGATGCAGGAAATTTATGCAAAATTGAAGGTCCGCATAAGAATTTTCTTTCATAGACTATGAAAACAGGGTATCCAGAAGACTTAGGGAAAAAACATTTATTGCAATAAAAATTTAGATGTGCGAATGATAAAAGGTTACTTCTATTCCTCATTCATCACATTTCATTTCAAGAAGAAGTCATTCGGAGAGCTCTGCAAGTGAATTTTGGTGAGATACAAGTCTAAAGGTGATTCGACAAACAAACCCTAATTCGGCAAAAAGTATTTATCTGCAAAACTTGTGAACTTGAAATTTTTGGAAATGGTTGCTCCGTTAGTAGTTGATATTAAGGATAGACCCCACCCAAAATTCAAATGGAACCCGTTCAAATCCATTGAGACAGAACCATTAGGTACATTTTCTTCCGTTTCGTATGGTGTTTTGCACATTGAAGATATTAGGGCATATATCATGTGAATGTTGAAAAGTTAGGAAGCTCCCAGTTGTTAAATTTGTACACAAATCACATTGTGGGAGAAGATCTATGTGTAAGGCCTGAATTTAATACTTTGGAGGAGAATAAGTTCACAAAAATTGTGAAGTTTCCCATGTTCGACGAAAATGAATGGGTCTGGTACATACTAAGTCAAGTGCATGTCGAGTTCATGTGGTTAAATCAAACCTTCAAGATCACAAGATAAGCTATAAGCATTGTTACTGGTCTAAATTCATCTGGTGGGTTGCCCACATTGAAAGTTGTGAAGAACCAAACAATCACTGAGGCAACCAGTTCCAATTTTGACAGAAGAGCCATGACAATTAATGAAATCATTGAATTGGATGTAAAATTTGCTTCTATGGTTATTGGATATAAAATCTATCACTCCAGCCAGGATAACTCTGTATCCGATACTGCAATATATGAGCCTATCAAATGATCAAGGAAAATGCAAAATATGACTTATGTGAGTTATTCTAGAGCCAGCTAATTGAAAATCTTGGTAAAATCAAGAAGGACAAGAAGAACTCTTTCAAATATGGCAATCTACTATTATGTCTATTCTTCTACTTCATGAATAAAGTTCTAGGAATTGGTAAAGTGCAATGGGAAGGTGACAGACCAATAGTTGTTGAAATCAGAGACATCTTATATAGAATTGGTGATAGCAAAGCAAGGAAAACTGCTATTTGGGGTTAATTCAAAAGCTTTCAGAGTGAAATGCAAGCTATGGAAAGGATTTCTAAATCTATTGTGGAAAAATATAAGGACACTATTTGCTTCATCGTTGACATTGATTAGTGTTTGATGGAAGCAACAAATCCTAGAATAGTTTGGATAATGCCTATGGGATATGAGGTTGAAGAACACATTTTGGATTTGTATGCCCAACACTTGTTGAGTAAACCTCAGGATCTGATAGAAGAAAGTTTTGGTACCTTTGAAGAGAAGAATATGAAAGTGTATGCACAACTAAAGAATCCTATGATAGTCTGGAAGGTGAGAAAGGAAGTTGAAGCTTTTGTAGAAAGCATCGACATATCAGTTGAAGCAATGAGGGAAGCTAGGAAGAAAAGAGAACAAACTAAAGAAGGGGATCAAGCTAGAACTAAGTCAGCTAGTCTGACAACATCCTCTGCCAGATCTAGATCTACAAGGAGCTCTACACCCTCATCCAGTCCTACAAAGAAATCAAGCCCAGTAAAAGCTCAAGTCAAGACATCCGGAAGAGAAGGAAAGAGGAAGAATGATAAAATCACAAGAGTCTATGTTGCTATTGAAGATGGTGAAGAAACTGAATTAGATGAAGAAGTAAGAGAAATAAAGCACAAGGGCACAAAGGCATCAAAAGTCTCTAAGGACAATCCCTCTAGTGAAGAAAAATAAAAGAAAAAGGTGAAAATTGATAGATTAGGTATGACTGTAGAGGAAGTGGAAAAAGGTTTAATTGAGGATGGTAATCTCAAACCACTTTTTGAATGGTATGACACTTTTGATAGTGCCGGTCAGAGAACTCTTTAAGAAGCCACATTAGAATATTTGAATATTTTCATTATGAATCTCATAGAAATAATGTCAGAGTTACCTAAAGGGTTATATGAAGTCTTAGAAATGAGGAGAGTAAATGAAAGAGCTAAAGATGAACGACTGAGAGAATGCATACTTGCCAATTTATAGTCTGGTAATATCAAAAGAAGAAATGAAGAAAATCCTCAATGATGCTAAAAAGGATTTTAAGAGAAAATAAAGGGTGAATAAGTGTATGATTGGGCAGACTAAGGAAGTAGCAAAAGAAACTGAGAAATTTTTTAAGACAGTTCTGTTGAAGAACAAATATAACGTTGTCTCTGAAGAAACTCATGATGAAGATGTTCCATCTGGTCTAGAAGTTCAAGATGTTCGGGCTAATATTGAAGAAGTGAAAGAAGACACAATTGAGGACACTCAAAACTCCTCAAGATATGCAAGATATTGAAATTCCCATGGAGACTAAAGCTCCTAAAGATATGTCAGTTAAAGAAATGGAGATTCCCAAAGTCAAGCAAGAATCTATTATTGAAGAAAAGAAGGCTGAGGCAAAGGAGGTTGCTATGGAAGCAAGAGACACTACAAAGGCAGTAAAGAAGTTTTTAGAAGAACAATAGGAGGTGTTTGACCCTGAATTGGTAGAAGGTCCTATCAACTTGGCCACTCTATCTATTATTCAGAAGATGAAGGTAGCATCATTTGCTTAGGCCAAGGCAAGGGAGGAGATATTGAAATATCACATTAAGGACAGTGAGTTGCTAAGTCTTGCATCCAGTATCTTGGAGAAGATCATTCCCACACATGTCAAGGAATCATCTGATTCTCCCTCTGGTCAGCTAAAGAAACCTATCAACTCTGTAAGTACTCACTTTGAGTCTCTTGAAAAGTTAGCCGAGGATAAGGTCCAAAAAGAATTTGATGCAAACAGGTTCAGTAGGTTGAAGTGTATGATTGCTAATGATAAATCCTTATTAGCTACTTGTGAAAATAAAATTCAAGGTGCATTATCTAAGGGTCAAAATATCTACAAGTCATACTTATCCTTGTCAAAATTCATGGAGGTCACTAAGAAGAAAATTAAGGAATATGAGAAACAGTTAGCAGATATTTCTCAAACCTTTGATCCTCTAACCATTTCTGTGGGTAAGCAAGAAGTCAAGTCATATCCCTACTTGAAAAAATTAAAAATTTGAAGCATGAAAGAGACAGAATTGTTGAAAGGGTATGTGAGCTCAGAGGACTAATTGGACCTAAAATGGAGACAATGCTTAGCGAATTGAAGGAAGCACATGATTCTATGGCTGTCAGTGATTCAGAAAATCTTGAGTCAGCATAGATGAAAACCTACTTGTTCTATGGTCACATGACTATTTTGGAGAGTCTCAAAAAGGGTTGGGACACTAGTTTAAGCTTGTTGAAGAACAATTTTGTAGACATATTCAATTCCATGTAAGTTAGAAAAGCATGTATGTACATATACAGTTTGTTCATAGAAATTTTGTATGTGGATTCCTGTCTTTGCCATTGATGTCAAAGGGGGAGTGTAGGATAGTGAAAAATGTGATATTCATCTCAGGGGGAGTTGTGATTAATTTTTTTTTGAAGTTTTGAGGATTGCAGTGCATTCATGTTGGTATTGATTCCGACACTTAGTCATTTTTCACTAAGTGTTTCCATCAATGCCAAAGGGGGAGATTGTTGGAAAGAGACACTGCACAAGTCACATGGTGTTGTCATCGATGGAAACCCTAGTTAGTAATCCTATCTGTACCTTAGTATTTTCTTATACTGAAAGTCAGATTGAAGATATGTGCTAACTATCAAAGCAAAAACAAGGCATCTGACAGAGTTGTGTACATTGAATCATATGTAATTTCCTGTTATCATTTTGTGTTGTGGATCTTAGGGAAGGTATTTTGATGTATGAACTATCTTATCATTAAATCATAAGGTTTCATATTGATTGGTGTGCAAGTTAGAAGATCCGGTTTATTGATTTTCAGTCTAACAGTGTAGAAAGGCTGACTAGATGAGTATAGCGTGTTGCGAATATTTGAGGCCCAATTGTTTAAGGTGTTTCATGTTCAAGACATGTTGTTTTGGTTCCTTACTATGTTTTGGCTGACATTGTTTGGTTCACATTGATAATTGTTTATGGATTGGGCCGACAATTTGTACACGTTTCATATTTTGTTAAAGTCGACATGCAGTTGTTCTAATCTCTAGTTGTGGCTATATATAATTGATTATTCATATCATTTTGACATATGATGCGAGAGTTAGAAGGATTATAGATCGATTGTGCATAGTTTCACTTGATGTGCCTGAATGCATTTGCATTCCATTGTAAACATTTATTTTGAGTATACTCATATTGTGGATTAACCTCCACCATGGTTTTTCCCCTAACAGGGTTTCCACGTAAAAATCCTTGTGTTATGGTGTTGTGGTTGATTTTCTTGTGTTCTTGTATCCTTCTTTTTGTTCAATGCTATAAGTGGTTTAAAGATCAAGTTAATATTAAAGTTAAATTTTGTAGAACACTAATTCACCCCCCCTCTCAGTGTTCCTTGATTCCAACAGTGATTCCTTCCTTGGGTATTCCTGCTAGCATCTCTAGTTCCTATGTGGCATCGCACGTCATATCTCCTACCACCCTACCACCTATAAGTATTCCATTCACTTGTCCTTCAAAAACATACACCCCTTCACCTTTTTTGCTTTTGTCTCATAACACAAGTAATGAACCTTTCATAAACCAACTCTTCCAAACCGTTTCATCCCTTCAAAAAAAATTTACACTATCAATCAAAACCAAAATGGCCCACCTACATATTATGTCAAAAGTTGTCCACTGTCCTTGGAGATATTGCGAACACCAATGCCACAAGGTGTAGAGGTGCCTAGATTTGAGAAATATGGAGGAAAGGGAGATCCTTCTAACCATGTTAATACCTATACTTATGTAGTGACTTCATCCTTGATGATAAAATTTTGGCTAAGCTTTTCCCTAGGTCCTTAAAAGATACTACCTTGGAGTGGTTCTTCTATTTACCAAATAACTTAATTCATTCATTCAATGAAACTTTTGAGGCATTTGTCAACTATTTCCAAGTGCATATGAATTGTAATAAGACCTTGTTCGATTTGATGTGATGCAAGCAAAAAGAAGAAGAAAAGATAACCGATTTTATCTCATGTTACCAATCACTCTATTCCCAAATCAATGTCAAGGTTCCTGATCCCCACCTTCATAAGATGTTCATAGAAAATTTGCAAAGAAAAATCCAAGACAAACTCACCATGAAGAAATTTCCCTCCTTCGTGCACCTGTGTACTGCCCTCTATGATTATCAAAATTTGGTTATTAGTCGAGATACAAAGTCCACTTCTAACCAAACTGAGAAGTCTGAGCCTGCAAACCAAAACAATTCCCAACCTTTTAGAAAATAGAATAAAAGGTTCCTTCAATTTAATCCCCCTCAACAACCAACTTAGAATGTCAATAAATAAGTAGTTTCTATTATAGCCATGATACCCTTTAGCTATTGGGACTTGAAAGGACAATTTAAACTCCCTTACCTGATACCCTCCATAACACAATGTCCCAACTTTTAGAACAACAAATTATTACCTTTCCTTTCATCAAAACACCCAATCAGGTAATGAACCTTTACCCCTGAGCTTTAGATCAAATGCTTATTTCCACTATCACCAAAAAAATGGACATGACATGAAACATTGTAAGCGTCTTAAACATTTGGTGCAAGACCTCATTGATTCCAGTCGTCTTTCCATTAGAGCTGTTAGTGATCAAGGAAATAAGTTTGTCACTCCTAACCAAAACTTGCAAATCTCTACCAACCCCATGCCAAAACATAATATTTCACTTGTCAAAGCTAGTGAAACTACTAAGACTGATGTAATGAATGCTGACACAGATGATGAGAACATAGATACAATTTAACAAAGTTCTATGGATACTAATAAAAAAGAACAAAGTCCTTTTGATGGTTTGATTGCATTGGTTGAAACTCAACATTGTAAGGGCCAATATAAAAATCCTCTTGACATTTTTTTCACCTCTAAAGATATACTTAAACATGTGCTCGATGGTCCTCTTTACATAGATGGTCGTATAAATGATAATCCCACTAATGGGATATTAATAGATCCCGCCTATGGAGAGAACGTGATCATCGAGGAATTCTCACTTCTGCATGAACTCTATCAAGATATATACTATAAACCAAAATCATGGATCAAGACACATAATGGTTTTTCTTTCCCTACGATGGGATTGATCACCTTACCATTGCAAATAGGACCAAAAACATTATATGTCTCATTCTCCATCATCCTGCAGTTGGACTAGTTTTGTGTGAAGTTAGGCCATCCATGGCTTTGTTCCATGAATGCAGTCCCTTTAGTCGTATGTAAATGCTTAAAGTTTCACTTTGAAAATGAAGTATTCACCGTCCATCATAGTGGCTTTAACCCTTTTTCCTCCAAAGGAAACTTTTCCTTAGACTACTTTTGGCCCGAGCCTATAGAACCTATAAAACCACTAAAGGACTTCTTTTTCTTGTCTTATCAAAAGTTCAAGGAAAGGAAGATAGTAGAACTATCCATACGAAACATGTCCCCACCCACCATCGAACCTAGTATCCTTGACGAAACCATGCTTGAACCTAAAAAAACTCCAAAAAAACAAGACAAACCTAAGATAGAACCTTCACCCACCTCCTACAAAAGACCAAGATACAATGAAAATAATCCCATCACATCGCCTAGAATAAAACAAGTATACAAAGTCAAAGAGAAAGTGGCTAAACAATCTCTTGTGGTTTCTTCCGTTCCTCCCCTTAGAGAAGAAAAGAAACCTATGGTTGATCAATCCGCTCCTACACAAACACAACTCGAAAAAAAAAACTAAAAGAAATAAAGATGCTAGAGAGAATAGTCATAGACGTCATGACCTTGATTATAGGTTACATGAAGAATTAAACAAAGAAAATAAAGATCCAAACTTGACTGAAGCAATGCATGATGACCCTACTCCTGCCCCAAAACAAAACAATCCAATACAAAAACCACAACAAGAGTTGAATTCTTCCATGGACATTATCATTCGACCTCCTATTGTGATCAACTTACATGATGATGACGAGGCTGCTAAAGTTGATGAAGAGGTGCATAATGAATTGAATACATTTTTTTCCTCTTCCATGAACTTAGATGACAAATCTCCTACAAAGAGTGTTGAACCTAGTGCTACCCATAGTTCAACACTTGCCCTTGTCCCTTTGGCTAGTTGTCTGCCTTCTATATACAATGAACATGATTGGGATGCAGATGACTTACTCATAGGTTGAATCACATGTTCCTTACTAGTCTTTTGATTTAGTTCTTTTTCTTTTTCTTTTGTGTGATTGCATGTGCGTAATGTGATACTCTGTAACGTTCTGCTTGATGTTCCCTCTCTCTCTTTGTGGCATTCCTCTATTTGTACCTTAATTCTTCTTTATGCCATCAATATTTTTCTTTTCGCTTTTATCTTTTCTTTGTCTTGTGTTTTCCTTTTGGGGATGACATAAGGGGTTGATACATTCATGTATCTTCCATGTTGACCCAAAAGGTTTCTTTTTCTTTTTTCTTTTGTCTTTTCTTTGTCTTGTTGTTTCCTTTTGGGGATGATGCAAGGCATCAAGACATTCATGTCTCTTCCATGTTGACCCAAAGGGCTTCTTTTTCTTTTTGATTTTATCTTTTCTTTGTCTTGTGTTTTCCTTTTTGGGATGACACAGGGTGTTGAGACATTTATGTCTCTTCCATGTTGACCTGAAAGTTTTTTCTTTATTTTCACTCAAGCTTTGTGTCATTCTTCCAATTCTATGTGTATTTGGGGAATGATGACAATTCCATGCTCTCTAAAAACATTGCAGCAAGAACATATTGACCCCAAATCGATAGATCCCTTATGTGTGATGTTTTCATTTCGGGGGAAACCCCTCTCTTTTATTTTTCTCTTACATGATATAGATTAATTTGGAAACATATGACTTGGAATAGAGCTTTCCAAGTTAGCTCTCATGTCTTCTTGTTTGCATTTATCATTTGCTACTTTAAAGTAATTGCTCATAGCATGGCGTTTAGTAATTTATTTAAAGTGGGGGCATACATTGGCATTATTCTTTTTCATTTTTATTTTTCATGGTTCATGGTGTAGTCTTCTTACTTTATACGATGTGTTTCTCACTTTGTGGATGACATTGGGTATGATGTCCTTTAAGAGCATGATATCTCTTAGCATATTACATTCCTCTTAGTGGCTTGATGTGATGCACTTCATCCCCTAAGTTGCAAATCTTTTATTCTTTGATTGGTCCTCTCTTGGAGACATTAGGAACGATGTTCCCTAAGTTAAAGACCTTGCATGAACTAAGCAAGACTCTTTTGAACATTCCCTCAATGTTGCATTTGCATTTATATGGCCACCTTGCATAACATAGCTTGCATGCCTATGGAGCCATCTTGTTTGCTCATGAGCTCTAAGCATATGAAGCTTTGCTTGTCTCATGAGGCTTGAAAATCATTTTTTGTGTGGTGCCTTATTAAATTTATCAGGGGGTATTACTTTGGTATGGTTTGAGTGGGAAGCCCAACCGAGGCATGAATTTCCCCATAGCCCCTTTCATGTGTGTGTGAGTGCATACCAGCCATGAGTGTATGTTTCTCACCTTCTAGGACTTCTCACCCAACAGACAACCAAGAGTTCCATTGCCTCAGAGTGAATATGGATTTCCTTTTTTGAACAAACATCCAAGATCTGATCCACATCTTGATGGACAAACGATCAAAGCTTGATCTGATTCTCTCTCTTTTATCTTTTACCTTTTCTATTTTTCATCTTTGAAATTGTATGTGCTTTGTTGTTGCTCTTTATATCATTCTTGTGTGTCTTATTTTGTTCCCATGTTGGTTTGTCATGGGATCTTGATCCTAGGGGCTTGATCACCCCTTCTTGATCATTGCCATCCCATCTTACTATCATCAGTACACTTGGACCCCTCTTGATGTGTGTTTGTCTACTTTAGTGTGAGTTTGAAGCAAGTTCATCCTCTCACTAAAGTTGGGGCTAAATGTAGTGTCAAAAAATATCGTCGGGACATTTTCACACTTGTTTGGGCCCTCATGAATTTTGGGCTTATTGTCGCCTTGATTTAGTGTTGTAATGTGGTTGACACATTCACATTAGGTCTTGGGCACTTGTGAACTAATGGATTTAAATGGTACCTTGCTAAAATGTTGTAACTCACTTTCACACTTTTCTAAGATATTATTAATTAATTACACTTAATAAACCTCTTTTTAATCTTAATATTTCCTTATTTTAAGTGTTGTAAAGTGTTGTGACCCACTTTCACACTTTTCTAGGCTTGTCATTAATAATTGGGTTTCTTTATGCTTTAATTGGCCCTATTTTACATCCACAAGCCTCATTTTATGCATCTTTTCAAGGATAATCGTGACACCAATCACTAGCCAATAATAATTTAGGTGTTTCTAGCTTGTGTGGCCCAGATTTAGTGATCTGGGACTCATTCTCCACCTTGGGAAAATGAGTCGCACCTATATTTTTGGGTCCCAAACCTATTTTTACACCTTTCTAAGAACTTTTGATTTTTGGTTCCATACATTATGCTAGATGGGACTCATTCACCATCTTGGGTGAATGAGTCTCATGTGGCCCAAAATCAAAATTAATTTAAATTTTTGGTGAGATTTTATTCTCCTAGATCTGATGTCGGCTTGTAGTGTTGTAATTTTGAGAATTCTTGCATAATTGAGTATAAATACAAGGTTCTTTCACTCATATCTTCACCTAGAAATCTAACAAGAAATAAAGTGTTCACAAGAGTCTTCAAAAGTAGTCAAGTGTCTTCAAGAGAAGATTATCAAGCATTTTAGAGAATTCTTCAAGCGTCAATCATCATGTCAAGGATTTCATGCATCATGTTGTTTTAGAGCTAACAATTGTGGTGTAGGATTTTGTGATTCAAGCAATCATTTCATTCAAGATCAACATCATTCAAGCAAGAATCAAATTCTACATCCATTGGAGCCATTACATGCATGTTTACAACACCTTATTGCTAGGTTTTGGTGAGTTGCAACATTGTTATTTGTTCATTTGTCATTCTCCATTCTTATTTGATTTCATTCAAGGATTGATTTTCAAAATGGGGTTTGACCAAGGAAAACCCCACTAACCCCACTAACCCCACAAAATTTTTCCCTCTCCTTTGTGTGTGATTTGTAGGTTTAGGTTGCATATTTCCTTAGGAGCAAGATTGGAGAAAAGTTGTAAATCATTCAAAGTTGCCATCAAGCCTTGGAGAACCTTGGAGAAGACCTATAGGTTGCAAATCAGGGTTTCGGATCTAAAAATCACTCAGGAAGAACATAGCAGATAGATAAGAGTAGGATCAACCTTTGAAGCTTTAGAAAAGCCCGACTAGACTAATTCACTACTTCTGGTGAATGAGTCCCAATTCCAGTCAGTTTTTAGGTTTTTGCAGATTTGGATACCCTTTTGTTAGATTCCTATTCCTACATAGTTTTCCAGAAACTAGACTGATTCGCCCAGCTTGGTGAATGAGTCATAGTCAGTAGTAAAAGCAAAATTTCCAGTGATTCAACCCCCATTCGGCCACCTCTAATTTCCTAGCTGCACACCTTTTGTTTATTAGTTTTTTGTTTCATTTCATTCACTTTTCTAGGTCATTTAGTGTTACTTTGCATTCAATGAGGGTTTAGTGTTGCATCTTGCATTTCATTATCTTTTCCAAGTCAAAAATTTGTGGTGAACCCCTTATTAGATCATATTGAGCCGTTAGAACAACCCTCTTGCAAGATTTCTTTCTCTTTTGCATTGAGATCTCAAGCATTTGTTCTTGAGTGAAACAAAGAGTTTTGTCCTTCTAGGTCTTAAACCCCAGTGAAAGGGACAAAATTATAGGTTTCACCTTCAGTCAATCATCAAATTCTTCTTGCATGAGATGTGTGACATGAATTTAGTTTATCACGGAAAGAAGATTAGAGTGGTAGGTTACAACACTTGTGATTTATCATTTGTTTTATCCATTTTCCTCTACTCAACCAAGGGTAATCACTCTTTACCTAACATCATAATAACTATTGTGGAGGTGTAGACACTAAAACAAGGTTTGAATTAGACAAGCCCTTATACAACACAACCTTTATCTCCTCTCTTTATTAGTAGTGGTGGATTTAGATAAGATTGAAAACCTAACCTCAATATTAAGCATTCAAACATATTCATTGACCAAATTAGGACAAGATAAATTATTCATCAATAGATGAATTTCCAAAGTTGTGTTCGATAGGGACATACCTACATATTGTAACTCCTTGATAATTGTCTAAAGATTCCAACAAGCATCATTATCTATCTAGGGTGTCCATGCCCCTGACCAATACATTTTAGTCCATATTTGAATGTCTGGTTGCTCTATATCTTCCCTTTTCTTTGGTGTTCATAGTTTTTGCTTAATAGATGTGTTTTTCTATATTTACGATAGGTTTTTATAGCTGCATATAGTTCACGTAGATTAAATTTATAAAATTAAATCAATTCAATTCCTAATCAAACACATCAACACAACCTCAAAGGTTACCAAAACCTTGATCAACCATTTTGGATCTCCCTTTTAAGAATAGTAGCCAAGTGGTCTTTTATGATCATTTTTGTGGCCCCAAAGTGATGTAAGTGGAAAGGTGTAATTTAGACCTAGATCCTATTTTCCCATATCATGTTTTAGTGAACATAACATATCCTACTTTTACAGTCTTTTGATTTACACATATGTTGTCCTAAAATATTATTGAAAGTTTAGGTTATTTGAAAGTGTTATAATTCAAAGTGCATTTCATGTTATACATTGAAAAAGTAAAGGTTTGCATTGCATAATCTTAAAAAGTTATATTTTTAATATTTCAAAGGAATATTGAGTTAGTTATCACATCTTGCATTCTAGAAATTATCATTTATCAAGAAACTATGACTTATTTCATTCATTTTATTGCTTTGAAACATAAAAATACATGCATCCATGTTCTTTATGTAAACAAATTATGTTTTCTTGTATTTCCATAATTTTACTAGGTGTTAGACCTGAACATATACAAACTCAAACCTTTAAAAATGCACTATAATTCCAAATATTTAAACATGTGAAAATTTACATCTTTGGTATAGGGAACCCTTTCCCTTTTTCTACTAATTTCACTCCAAGTTTTAGTCGCAGTTATGTCTTTGTAACCTTTGTGCAAGCCTATTTCCTATTTCTAAGGTTTTTGTTTGTTTATGTCATGATCATCCATTTTTCCCATCATTTTATGAAAACTTAAGTGTATTGGGGCACACAATTTTTTTCTACTCTCTTTTTTACTAGCTATATATGGAGGTCAGAACACCAATATAGGAGCTTGACCATTCTTGGCAAGGTCCCCAATAGTCACCAAATATTTTCCTTTTTTCTTTAGCTATAGACTCTTGTTAGAGAAGATATCCAACCATATCTAGGATTTTGTAGTTTGTTGATATCTTCCTTTCCTTGTTATTTTTGTTATTTTCATTTGAATATATTGATTAAAAGGTTAGTTATTTTTATTTCTATTATCAACTAGTAATCTACTTGGTCATTTTGGTTTTATTTTGACATAGATTGGGTATGCTTCTCAAGGGAAATAAGAAAAAATTATGGCTTCCATTATGAAAAATACAATACAACACACAAAAATTATGCTACACACTAGCATCCATCATAGAGGATTCTAGATTTTGTGACCAAGTTCTTCTCTACATTTCATTTATAGTTTTTCTTTCAACTTGATAAATCTATAATTATATTTTGTATATCAGCAATAATTTCCTTTCTCATAGTGTTTGAACTTGTTAGAAAAAAATAATTTTCCAAAAATATAAAACACATTAGGATCAATTACAATAATTTACACATTTAATTAGATTTTCACTCAATTAATTTATTATTTAAAAGAACTAGTTGACCCTAGTGTAGTGTTCAGTGAGATTGTTTGATGTATAAAATTAGTTTCCTCTTCATCAAATTAAATTTCATAAACAATAGTTATCATGAGCCAATTTAATACATGTTTGTGTGACATGGTGTTATGATGTAGTATATAAAGACATTCAATGTGCAACTATATCAAATGAGAGAGTAAAAATAAAAATAAAATAGAGCACAATTCAATTCTAAGGGAGAAAATAATTCCATTTGCATATAGACCATTTGCATGTTGGTGAATGTTGTATTCTGATCTTTTTCCTTTTTGTGTTCCTTCTCAAAGATTTTCCTAGCTTGTTCTAGGATCTGATCATGTTGTTTGGTGGGGTGGAAATTTTTTTCACCCTTTGATCTTTCTTCTTCCAGTGGTACCGCTTCTTGTCTTCCGGTATTGGTATCTTGTCTAGTGACTACTACTACTTGTTGAAAATTGAGGTGTTTATGTAGCTTAATACTTTGTAAAAATTTATGATTGCTGATCTAAATATGTATTCTTTGTGGGTGATTATCTGATTAATTCATTTTATCATTTGTAGAATGAAGACAAAAGGTTGTAGAAGAATTAGACATGATATTAGAAGATACACAACATATACCGTGGAGAAACCCTTTCGGGGAAAAACTCCACCAAGAATCAATGTATTATTTAATCTCTGAAGTAGATTACAATAACTCCAATTCTTGCTTGAGAATGCTTCTTTTTCCTTCACTAAATCTTCTTCACAACTTGCAATAAGACTGATGCAAAATATCTTCAACTTACTTGAGATAAATAGGCAATAATCAACTTTGTAAACTCCAAAGAGTTACAATTACAAAGCTCAATCCCTATCTCACAAAAGGTACGCCTATCTCTTGCAAGTAGATTTCTACCATGAAGAACAATGCCAAAACATGAGCTTCATCCATTTGGGCATCCCAAACTAAAGTCACAATTGAACCTTGATTCCATAGATATCTTCAAATCTTATCCTCAAAGTAGGCGCCCAAGAATGGGCCCACTTAACTCAACCTTTTGAAATATATTAGCATGCAAAAGATTTAACTCCAAGAAGCCAACTTGGTTGCCCAAGGTGGGTCCAAGTAATTCTCTGTTAACTGAAACATATCTCTCCACCAGTCATGCAAGAATGGTCATCCCCTGTTAACTGAAGGTAGTCACCTGTTATCTGTCATGCAACTCAAGTCATTAGTCATGCATTATAAGTTAACATAAGTCAACTAGCATTCAACTAAAACTAACTAAAGATAAGTGAACCATAACTGAATTGAATTGAACTGAACTAAACTAAACTAAATTGAACTAAACTGATTTTGAACTGATCTGAACTAAACCAAACTGAACTGAACTAATCTGAATTGAACTGAACTGAATTTCATGCATGTAAACATCAATCCATAACTCCTAGGATCTTTGCATGCATTCAAAAGTGTTATATTTTACTCCAAATAGTTAACTTAACTCAAGGTGAGTTCCACCTTCCATGTGGGTGCGCCATGTGCTCCTATTATTTAGGAACTCATCTTCGACACCCTCACATGCTCCTATCATTTATAATTAATTACAAATTTCAATTAATATGATTATTTCATTCAATATTAATCTCTTTCTCATCCTAGTGTTGGTGAACACTTTCCAAGAACTTAGGAGATACATGAAATAAATAATTTTTAGGATTGCAATTAAATGACATCCTATTTCCAACACTTCTTGACCCTTTTCTTTTGTTCTAGGGTCTTTGTGATACTTGTCTCCTATACTAATTTATTTTGTAGTATATCCTTCATCCCTTCTTGTATTTTGACATCTCCTTGTTTCTTCTTTTTGATTCTTGGGTACCTTCCAAAGGAGTCTTTCTCCTTTGTTTGTATTGGAGTTTTGTGGTTCATCATTTTTCATTTGTGGTGATGTGCTTTTATAATACTGACGCACCTTTTCATAATTGAAGGAATTATGATCTTGGTTGCAGAATCTAAATTATTTTCTTTTTCCCCCCAAACATTCCATTGCAAAGTGTCTTAATTTTCCACAATCCAAGCATGTAACATCTTCTCTCCTTCTTCCTTGTCTTTGACCTCTTCCTCCATGAAATGGACCATTGTTGTTGTATGCGTTGGAAGATGAAATACTTTGTGATGGGGGGGTGAATCAGAGTATTATAAATTTTTTCACTTGACTTACAACTTGAACTAAGACCTTGAAACAATTTTATGTAACCTTTTAATTGCAGAGTGAAAATGGATAGGTCAACAAACTTTAATAATAGAATGACTAATCACAAAGACTTTACTTAACCATGTCAAAGCATAATTGTAATTGTTCATATTATACTGCTTGAACAATTCTTTTTCAATGCTTTATTTTCACATAAATTTATGCATAAGTTTGAACACTTTTATGATAGATTTAGACATTTATACAAGTATCAAAGTATTTGCACTAACATGTGACTGAAATGAGAAACATTAACATTTAAACACATGGATTGAAAAAAAAAATGCACAAATTTCATCACATAACACGATATTCTCCTGAGTGGAAAGACCCTCTTGGGGTATAAAAAACCACTCGTAAATTGATCTTTTTATTCATTCAAAAGAGCACCAGCTCTATTACAATGGTGGAGCACCAACTCAAAACCAAAAAATTTGAAGCACCAACTTCAATAGGAGCACCAAATCCAACATTACAAGATTATAGGAGCACCAACTCCTTTACAGATTTAGGAACACCCATTCCAAGGAGCACCAACCCCTTTTAATGCATCATAGTTATAGCATCCTATCAAAACCCTAGAAGTGCAGATTTACACGCTCTAGAATTACAATGAGAGACTATGAAGATTTACAATAAGCCCATTGAAGAATGTTGGCATATAACATCTTCTCAAATAAGCGAGGTTTTCAATATGGGAACGCTTTCTATTTTCTTAAAGAAATTGCTCATAAAATCTCTTCTTCTCTTCACCACGATACCTCTACAAAATGCTAAAGACCCTTCACATAATCTTTGCCATCTACGGTTTTTGTAGCGCCAATAAAACTTCATCTAGAGTTGAAGGTTTACTAATAAAAATGATGCCAAATATTCCAATAGTAGCTGGGTTTCACCTGCCAGTCAAATGAAATGATAATTACAAACTCGTTTTTCCCTATTCCTTCATTCAAATGAATACCAAACTCAAGTGCATAATGATTTCAAATCCAAATGAAATAATATTCTATATCATTTGAATTTCGTGCACATGTCTAATAACACTGACAACATAATTACCATCTCAATTGCCAAGTCACACTATCCACATGTTCATTATTGTCCACGTGAGTCATGAATACTACAATGTCATTCTCTGCCATCGACTGCCCAAGATAAAGTATTCAATACTTTATGCTAAGCCGACACAAATAAACATAGTGTCAATATAATAACCAATGTTATTTCTATCATATCCAAAGCCATTACGTGTAGAGTTCAAAGTAATGTAATCGGCGGGGTGTGGCCAAAGGCTGCCGTACCTGTGTAAACCATGAAATTTCGATTACTAACAATGCCAAAGTTAAAGCCATGTGGCTTAGCACCAATACCGCAAATAGCATATGAGCCTAATGTCTTTGTAATTCAATCCACTACCATGTGGCATTTTATTCGAAGTCTATTTCAATTTGAGGTGCAAAATGGCAATCTTGAGAACCAATTTGATATTTAGGATAAGCTTTATTAAATATTTTCATCCATATACTTCTACCTGATGGGTAGTCTCCATTTTAAAATGGTTTTGCAATTCTAATACCCAAGATAACTTTTGAAATAACATGTGCTAGGAATCAAAACACGTAATTGTAACATGTAATTTGCAAATCAATACGAGAAATCAGCATTAATTCCCAAAGCATTGCATAATCAATGTTGACTTATTGTATTATCAAAGGATACTTAAATCCACAAAACATTTTGACATCCGGACAAAACCCTAAAAGTAAAGCAGAAGCCAAAAAAATCCCCCTTTGTCCTTGATGTAAAAACACATCAGCTCTCCCCCTTTTTTCCTTAATGAAAAAGAGTAACAAAGGAGAATGTGAAATGCCATGAATAAAAAATGAAGCCAACCAACACATATCCATCTAAAAATAGCAGTCAAGAATCATATCATTACTTTAGACATAAGAAAATAACTCTTTTGCATATATCGCCTTATGTTCACATGAGCAAACATAATATTTTTGGAAGCCATAATACTGACAACATGTAAATATCATAAAATAAAGTACTGTGAGATCAAGATTATCAATGTATGCACCAATTGTACAACCTACAAATAGCAACTCACTATCAAAAGCACAAAGAAATATCATTGTTAAGCACCCCAAGAATAAATACCACTCCCATACATCAATGACAAGCTGAGAATGCATAGATCACCAAACTACATTATAACCAATCACCAAAAATAAGCATAAATTGCTTAATACCATGAAGGATATGAACATTGTCAACTAAATCTCATAAGATGACAAACATCATATCATGCCAAAACCAAATTCGTTTTGTATAGCAACAAATCACTGTCAGGCATGAATCAAGGAAGCATAAAGGTACTGTTAATAAATATTACCAAACTATCACCTATCTTACCAATTATCCTTAACTAGATCAACAAAATAATGATCAACTGTGTGAACCAACAAAGTACTATCCCTGCAAGCTAAAGACCATGAATTGGCAAGTAACAACAAAGCACTGTTATACCAAAGCAACTATTCCATTGTCAAAGAATTATCTTTTGTGAAAGTTGTGCAAGAGATAACAAAAAAAAACTGTCATCGTGTATACTATATTGTCATAGATAGGCAATATACAAATCACTGTCACTATGTTCCTGCAACAATCATCAAACACTTGTGTTTCTCAAAACAATGATTATTGAGTTATGCAATTCTGTCACTTTATCATTTGGATACACACTGTCAGAACACTAGTATTGCTACCATACCCCTGCAAGCACCTTACATCTGCAACAAAAATCAATACCACTGGAAAATTGTGACTGATATCAATCAATTTCCTACTTATTACTGACATGTGTCCAAGCAACAAATGTTGCTTTCACTGATGTTGTCCTGTCTTAAGTAATCATCTCATGAAACCTGAAACAATTTAACTTGCCAATTTGAACATTAGACAAATGTTATATCAATTGATATGCAATCCAAACCATAATGCAATATCAAAATGCACATAATACCATCCAATGGAATATTCAGGGATGAACACTTAAGAAGAACCAAATGCAACCACATGTTGAATCAATGCTTAAGGAAACAAATAGTGCAAACATATAAGAATGTCTCCCCCTAAGACCATGCATACTTTTAAAAGCATTCAGACAAGACTGTTTTGAGAAGCCTTGAAACCCTATTCCAAATTGCTTCATGAAGTAGAAAAAATTGCATGACTTAAAAAAAAAACAATCTTTCTTCTCCATCTCCTCAAACATAGAGTTTCCAAAATTCTCTCCTCATATCATAGAGCATTCCGCTTTATGAAGATAGAACAACTAAGTGTTCATTGTCCAAGCAACTAATGTCAATTCTCTATTCATTCTCAAGAAAAAATTTCTACAATTTGTTGCCATAATCAAGATGATGTTAACACACAATCCTTCATGTAATAAAAATTGCAAACTATCCCAAAACACCAACTAAACTGAAAAGATTTGATTGCAGTTTATACTTTTAGGGATATAAGATAAAACTTTAAAGCACACCTTGCAATCACAAAGATTGATTAGTGAAAAGAAATAGGAGGAAGATCATAGAGACTCCTCCTCAACTGATCAAACACTTTCACACTAGTCACTTCATAGATAATTCCCCGTGTCCTTGAACTAACAATAACTAATCTGACACCCACAATCATAAAAAAGAATACATAAATCTTGATCACATATTTGTGTCACACTTAACAGATTGTGTTTTAAACCTACTACATAATAAACATCTGGCAAGAAAATGTTATTACCAAAAACCACTGTACCTTTTGCCATAAGTTGTATGTAATCATCATTACCAAACCATACTAAACCAAAATCACCAAATTCAAGTTTAGTAAAAATACTTCTATCCCTTGTCATATGATGAGAACAACCACTATCTAAGATACATGTATTTTCAAATTTAACATGTAATTCAGTTTGACTAAAGATACCTTCCATTTCTACATTGCTCCTTTAGGCATCCAAACCAACTTAACTTTGTTTTGCATAGTTGTCTTAGAAAGACTTCTTTTTCTTCTTGTAGGAAGCTTGTCTAGATCTGCCATATTTAGCTTTTACATTTACATCTAGAAAATCACTTGAATCATTCATATAACCAATACCTCACTTGTCTTCATAAGACCTTTGTTTATTCAAAAGATTTGTAAAATTATCAAATTTCTTTCTAAGATTGTTGATTTTAGTTTCTAAGATACAACACTTTTCTTCCGTGAATTCCAATTGTATCCTTGTAATCTTAAGAATTTCAACTTGAAGTCTTAAATCAGTAATTTCCTTTTTAGGGATTAGAATCTTACTTACTAGATTCTCATTATCTTGCTCAATCTGAATTTTTTGATAGACTAAGTCCTTCAAATTTTGAATTTCACTTAGAGCAATTTTCAGTTCATTCTCAAAACCATTCAATTATTTATTAGAAGCATAAGTCTCTACAATTCTATTTTCTTGTAGTTCCATTTCATTCATTGTGGCCATAAATACAGTTTCACCTTTTAGATCTATTTTATCATCTTCTAAAATAGACCGATTATCTGATTCTTTATTTGAAGTCTTTTGTGAATCAACTTCAGCCATGAATAAAGTTTCATCTTCATCACCAAGTGAGTCGTCAGTCTCAACATCTGAGTCTTCTTTGGTAAAGAGACTCTTTTTCTTTTTGAAGTTAAACTTCTTTTTAGGATTAAAAGTCTTTTTCTTATATTGTTTTTCTAACTTTTCATCCTCATTGGCTTGATCACCATAAGGGAATTTAGCAGCAAAGTGTCTAGACTTGCCACAAGTAAAAAATTTAAAGGGTAGCTTACCCTTATATTTATTTTTGAGTTTTTTGACAAGAAGAGCTTCTTTTAAATCTGATAAATCAGATTCACTATCATTTGATAGCTCTTTCTTTTCAGCCTTGAAGCCAGTTTCTTTTGATGTAGAACTAGTATTATCGATTCTCATTTCATATGCAGTTAGAATACCTTGTAGATTGTCCAAGGTAAGGTAATTAAAATGTTTCTTCTCTTCAAGAGTAGAAACCTTAGACTCAAATTAATTTGCAAAGTTTTGATCACTTTTCTAACTACATCAATTATTCAACTGTTTCACCTAAACCTCTTCTTGCATTTACAATTTCATCTACCCTTAGAAAATAATCTGCAATCTTTCATCATCTTTTATTTTCAATTCTTGAAACTAATTTTTAAGAGTATCTTGGACTATTTGACTTTGTCGTTACCTTGATACACATTCTCAAGCTTTTTCCAAATTTCAAAAGCTGATTTATAATGCATAACTTTAACAAACACTTCTTTTGTCAAACCACACAGAAGAGAATGTTTAGGTCTAGAATTTGTTTCATATTTTCTTTTCTCATTAGAATAAATGGGTATTGATGTAGGTACATCATATTTGTTTTTCACAATATTCCAAACATCTATATTAATAGAAATTAGATATGTTTCCATTCTGATTTTCCAGAAAACATAATCAGTGTCATCAAAAAGAGGAGATCTTGTAATAGATATTGAACCTTCTTGCACATGTGACATATTGACTTCCAAGACCAAAATCAATCCTAGGTATGAAACCTAAAGCAGGACCCTATGCTCTGATACCAATTGTTGGAAGATGAAATACTCTAAGAGGGGGAGGTGAATCAAAGTATTATAAAAATTTTCACTTGACTTACAACTTGAACTAAGACCAACTTGAACTAAGATTTTGAAACAATTTAATGTAACCTTTTAACTACAAAGTGAACATGGACAGGTCAACGAACTTTAACAATAGAATGACTGATCACAAAGACTTTACTTAACCATGTCAAAGCATAATTATAATTGTTCATATTATACTGCTTGAACAATTCTTTTTCAATGCTTTATTTTCACATAACTTTATGCATAAGTTTGAACACTTTTATGATAGATTTAGACATTTATATACAAGTATAAGAGTATTTGCACTGACATGTGACTGAAATGAGAAACATAAACATTTAAACGCATGGACTGAAAAAATAGAATGCACAAATTTCATCACATAACATGATATTTTCCTTAGTGGAAAAACCCTCTTGGGGTATAAAAAACCACTTGTAAATTGATCTTTTTATTCATTCAAAAGAGCACCAACTCTATTACAATGGTGGAGCACCAACTCAACACCAAAAATTTTGAAGCACCAACTTCAATAGGAGCACCAACTCCAACATTACAAGATTATAGGAGTACCAAATCCTTTACAGATTTAGGAACACCCATTCCAAGGAGCACCAACCCCTTTTAACACATCACATTTATAACATCCTATCAAAATCCTAGAAGTCCATATTTTGTAACTCTAGAATTACAATAGAAGACTATGAAATATTTTCGATAATCTCATTGAAGAATGTTGTATATCAACATCTTCTCAAATAATAAACATATTTTCAATATAGAACAAATTTCTATTTTTCTTAAAGAGTACTCATAAAATTTCTTCTTCTCTTCATCGATACCTCTACAAAAATGCCAAAGACCCTTCTTTACATAATCTTTGCATATCATTTTTGTAACTATAACAAAACCATCTTGAGTTAGGTCTTCTAATAAAAAATAGGTCCACAAATATTCCAATAGTAGCTAGGGTTTCACCTTCAGTCAAATGATTATTACAAATTCATTTTTCCATGTTTCTTCATCCAACCGAATACCAAACTCAAGTGTATAATGATTTCAAATCTAAATGAAATGATATTCTATATCATTTGGATTCCATGTACATGTCTAATAACATCGACAACATAATTACCATCACAATTGCCAAGTCACACTATCCACAAGTTCATTATTGTCCACGTGAGTCACGAACACCACAATGTCATTCTCTACCTTCGACTGTCCAAGACAAAGTATTCTATACTTTATGATTAGGCCAACACAAATAAACATAGAGCTAATATAATAACCAATGTCGACTATCATATAAAAGCTGATACAAATAGAAGTTCAAAGTAATATGATAAGCCCGAGTGTAAGCCAAAAATATACTATGTAAACCATAGAACCTGATTACTAACAATACCAAGTTAAAGCCATGTGTGGCTTTAACTCACTATCAATGCCACCAAATATAGCATATGAAATATGATGTTTTTTACCACAATTCAATCACTACCATGTGACTTTATTCAAAGTCAATTTCAAATTGAGTGCAAATAATAATGCTGCCCAAAACCATTGATCTTTTCAATAAGCTTTATTAAATATTTCAATAATATGCTACCCGATGAATTGATCTCAATTTTAAAATGGTTTTGTAATTCTAATACCCAAGTAACTTTGAAATAACATGTGCTAGGAATCAAAAACCTGTAACTGTAACATGTGACTACAAATCAACTGAGAAATCAATGTGAATTTCCAAAGCACTGCAAAATCAATGTTGACATTGTTGACATCAAGGATACAAATCACAAAAAAAATTTACATCAAGGACAAACCACAAAAAAAATAAAAGCCAAAAAAATTCCCCTTTGTCCTTGATGGAAAAACACATATCATCTCTCCCCCTCTTTGCCTCAATGACAAAGATTAACAAAGGATAATGTGAAATTCCATGAATAAAAATTGAAGCCAACCAACACATATCCATCTAAAAAATAGCAGTCAAGAATCATATCATTACTTTAGACAAGAGCACCAACTCTATTACAATGGTGGAGCTCCAACTCAACACCAAAAATTTTGAAGCACCAACTCCAACATTACAAGATTATAGGAGCACCAACTCCTTTATAGATTTAGGAACACCCATTCCAAGGACCACCAATCCCTTTTAACACATCACAGTTATAGCATCTTATCAGAACCCTAGAAGTGTAGATTTTGCAACTCTAGAATTACAATAGAAGACTATGAAAGATTTTCAATAAACTTATTGAAGAATGTTGTATATCAACATCTTCTCAAATAATCAATAGATTTTCAATATAGAACAACTTTCTATTTTTCTTAAAGAGTACTCATAAAATCTCTTATTCTCTTCACCAATACCTCTACAAAAATTCCAAAGACCCTTCTTTATATAATCTATGCATGCAGTTTTTGTAACTGTAACAAAACCATCTCAAGTTAAGGTTTTTTGAATAATAAAACCTTTTACCAATTTTTAGCTAAAACAAGATAAGTATTCAGTTATAGCCTAAGAGAAGAATCATCAAGAACCCTAAATAATTGTTAACCAACATCTTCAAATAGATTCCTTAACAAAAACATTATCAACAAATTATTCACAAAATCAACATCATTAATCTTCACTTTAACTAATAGATCCAAAACCCGTATTAACAAAATTTTGAAATAAATGATGGAAGAAACTGAATAAGTAACATGATAACCTGCCAAGATGTCCCCAACAACCCAACATTTTGTTACCTGGTTCTTGGTGGATAGAAACTAAAAAACTAACCAACAAAATCTTTTAGCCATAACTGCGTGACTACATACTTCATTGATTGAGCTTCCATAACTATCTGGTGACACCATTCTTTCTCACTCCCTCTAGTTGACTATGTTGTAAATCCAATTCTCCACTCTATTCTCAAGCTCAAACTAACCACTTTCCATGTCGGCTAATTAAAAAAACTAGGTCTGCAAATATTCCAATAGCGGCTAGTGTTTCACCTTCAGTCAAATGATAATTACAAATTCATTTTTCCCTATACCTTCATCCAAATGAATACCAAAGTCAAGTGTATAATGATTTCAAATCTGAATGAAATGATAATCTATATCATTTGAATTTTGTGTACATGTCTAATAACACCGACAACATAATTATCATCACAACTACCAAGTCACACTATCCACAAGTTCATTATTGTCCACGTGAGTCACGAATACCACAATGTCATTCTCTGGCTTCGGCTGTCCAAGACAAAGTATTATATACTTTGTGATTAGGCCAACACAAATAAACATAGAGCCAATATAGTAACCAATGTCGACTATCATATCAAAGCCGATACAAGCAAAAGTTCAAAGTAATATGATAAGCCCAAGTGTAAGCCAAAAATACACTATGTGTAATACACAATGTAAACCATAGAACCTGATTTCTAACAATGCCAAGTCAAAGCCATGTGTGGCTTTAACTTACTATCGATGCCACCAAATATAGCATATGAAACCTATTGTCTTTACCACACTTCAATCACTGCCATGTGACTTTATTCAAAGTCAATTTTAATTTCAGTGCAAATAATAATGCTACCTGAAACCATTGATCTTTAGAATAAGCTTTATTAAATATTTCAATAGTATGCTACCCAATGAATTGATCTCCATTTTAAAATGGTTTTGCAACTCTAATACCCAAGTAACTTTGAAAGAACATGCACTAGGAATCAAAAACCTGTAACGATAACATGTGACTGCAAATCAACTGAGAAATCAATGTGAATTCCAAAGCACTACATAATCAATGTTGACATTGTTGACATCAAGGATATAGATCACAAAAAAATTTGACATCAAGGAAAAACCACAAAACAACTAAAAGCCAACAATATGGTTCCAGGTTTCGAGTATTGTTTGGATTCCCTTGGTTTTGTTGTCATTAGTGGTACTCTATATCTAGTATTTGATGCATATAGTTTTCTTTCTACTAGTCCTTTTACATATGGATAGTGTATGTTGGTCTTTATTTCTTACTATGGTGGAGTCTTCTCTTAACTAGAGTAGCTATGATGGACATTCTTCAATGTCATGGTCATCCCACTCCCCACAGACTCTGTAGTAGACTAAATTCACCTTCTTAGCCCTTACTATCCAAGGGTCTACCCATAACGTGTTTTCTTTCTTTTCCCCTATTTTTTTGGGAAATTAATTTCTACTATGACCTTCTCTTCCACAACAGGTGAATCATATGTTAGGCCTAGGTGTATATATGTCTCTTTTGGCCATAATATTTTGTTTGAGTATTAAATGGTCTACACCAAGTCTAATTTTCTCCAATTCTTTGTTTTCTCTTTTTATTTCTTGTTTCCATCATGATTGGTTTTCAATTTGGTAGGAAAATGTAACTAATTTTGGATGTGTTACAATGTTTTCCATTAAGATCTATTCTTATTTGCGATAGGATTCAAAAGATAAACCATTCAATTTTTTTTTATCACTTAGAGGTTCTTCCAGGAATCTAGTGACCTCTTTAAATATTTTGTCAAAGTATTTGATTGATTTATTCTCCTATTGCATTAGTTCCTTGAGTTTTTCTACGCCCTTTGTAGGTAATTTTGGTGCCAAAAATTTTTCTAGGAAATATTGCTTCACTATTTCCCAATCTTTATTATGGTTTGGATAGTTCTTCTAGTACCATTGTAATGTTTCCTCTTGGATGAATCCAACAAAGTCAAATAGTTTGATTCCATCTCTTGTTAGGTGTTTTCTCTGTCATAGAGATTCTAGAATGAATATAGGTTTAGTTGCTTTAGTTGTGTCCTATCCAAACATGGAAAATTTCATGGTAGTACTCATAATTGGTTCTTCTTTTGAATCACTATCTATGTATCCTATATCAAATTATTATTCACTTAATGTATCTATATCTTTTTTTCTCTTCTATGCTATGTTGTCTTAAATTTTGTTCTACTTCTATTGAAATTCTCCTTGATTTTATCTACATTAGAGGTGACTCTTGGTCCAGGGGTTGTATCCATTCAAAGTTCCACTTCATTCACGAAGGTGTCCATTTATTCGTTAGTTTCTTTTTTCGGATGGTGTCATTTTGTTATTGGGTGTTAACTTCATATAATTATCCCAATTAGTTAGTACATCTTCATTTCTCATCTTTGATATACTTGCGATTACTAATTCATCCAAGTAATTATCATCAAATGTTGTATTGGGTATGTGTAGGATCATGATGGGCCAAAAAGTGGCAATATGATGGGTATGTGTAGGGTATGTGGCTGACGACTTTTTTTTACCCAAAATTGATGAAACAAAAAGGTTTTTTAAAGGATATTCTCAGCTTTCCACCAATATAATTTATGCTTTACTTTGAATTTAATAAATAATTATTATTCATTTTCCATTTGAATTACAACTAAAGTCCTCATTGATAGGTTGATTGAAAAATATCTATAGCTTTCACACGGTATCACATTTTTTGAATCTAAAACATGTGTCACATTTTATACTTTGCATACTATAGGATTAAAAAAAAAAATAGATTTCATGAAGTTTTAGCCAGGAAGTTAAAGATTAATTCGAGACATACAAGATTTTTATATTTTTAAAAATTTAATAAAAGTTCATAATTAATTATTACTTGGAAAAAATACAAAAATATGTATCAAATTGGGACATGGAGTCCTCACTTATATCTAAAATATTATCATTTTTTGGTTAAGAGTTGGTCAAGCGGAGACCACCTATTTCTTATTTTCAGAATTTGAGTACTCATTTGAAATTTCGATTTCATAAATAGATTTTTTTTATAAACCTAGTAGTTTAGAAACTACATTCAATTTGATAAATATTCTATTCTTACATATTTTTGAAATAATGTAGATGATTTATTCAAATTTTTACGTCAAGTTTCCTACCTCTGATTTTTCTAAATTTTTCATCACTTAAGGGTATGTTTTTTCCATAATGATCCTGCACATACCCTATTGCAAAGTTTATGTAACAAAGTTTCTAGTGGTGACCACTCCTCACTTATCTTATTTATAAGAGGAATCATGATTCTTATTACTTCTTGTTCCATTTCTTTCCTAGAGTTTCCATAGTTTTCAATTTTGTCTTTGATAATTATGAATTAATTTTTGTTCATTTTTTTTAGGCTAGAACCTAAGTGCAAAATTTCTTCTCTCTCCCCTCTAGTAGCACCAAAAATAGCACAATCCTCTTCTTAGGTAGTGCCCATGTTGGAACACTCAACAACACCCTCAATGTCACACTCACTCTCTTTGTTTTGGTTTTCATTCACAATCAAGCTAGTTTCTAATCCTTAGCCCTTTTCTCTGCCTCTTCCATTCTTTTGTGGTATTTTTCCTATCTTTCCTAAATTTGTTTTAGCCTCCTTTCTTATGTATTCATTTCCATCACTATCTTAATAATTTCAAGTATTTCTCTTTTTCTTTTGTTATCTACTATTCCCATCCATTTTTCTAGGTCCAAATTTCCATTAGTTTCTCTATCTCTCTATATATCTTGTAGTTGAAAGAAAATATTATATAGTTGCAAGTTTTCAAGTATAGTTTTTGATCCCTCCCCCATTTCCATTTGTCATCCCCTAATGGCCTAATCCCCTCTCACAGAGGTGGCTCTTAGGGTCTGACAAAAAATTATGCTAACTTCTTTTCCTTTTTATGCGTATACTTTCTTTATTGTTCTCTCCAAGGTCCCAACAATGAAACTAATGTCAACAAGAAGAATGTGGGTTGTACAGTTTGGAGATTTGTACCCCAAGATATCTTGTATAGTCAGTTTATACACCAGAGGATATATTAAAGAAACAAGCATTTGTGGTAAGGAATTTAGATAAGTAGATAAAGCTTCACTATATTAACAAAAAAAGAACAATTCATTCCTTCGTAACACATATGTAGATAGATATTTATGTCTTAGTCTCTTCTTATATATATATATATATTCCTCATGCATATCTCTATATAATCTTTTCGCATGATTTACATTGTATATATATGTACATTCCCATGAAGGGACATCTCTCATAGTTATAGCTAATGTGTTTTATGTTGGAATATGAAGTCAATTTTATTGTTATTCCAGTGTTTGACATGTAGTTGTATGAGTCAAACTTTCTATTTTTGGAAAGTTATGTTTGACAAGGAATCTACAACTCAGATTTCTTGTACTCTATTGAAGTCATATTTTCTATAACTTTTTAGAAGATTGTTGTGATTGCAAATTTCCTGAGAAATAAAATCTGAAAGATCTTTTCCTGTTGTTTTTTCGTAGTATAATTTTACTAGGGTTTCCACATAAATATTGTGTTAATATTGTGGTTATTGTTTTTCTCTATTTTCTGCATTGTAAATTTCTTACATTTTCTATCCTTCATGAACCTTTTGTGGTAGCTTGTAGTAAGATTTTTTATGGCCCTTGACCTACTAACATTAGTTAATGTAACTTGAGGACCAATATTGTCTTGAAAATGTTGGAAAAATGCACTAACAAGTTGGGTGAATGGCTCTATGGAGTTATTTGGCAATGAGAAAAACCATTCCAAGGCCATATCTTTCAATGATCTAAGAAATATTTTATCTAGGAACTTGTCTTTAAAGATGAAGTTGCTACACAATGTAGTAAAAATTGATGCATGGTTGTTAGGATCTCCCTTACCATTATACTTCTCAAATCAAGGTATCTCAATGTCTTGAGGTATAGGAATTTTTAAGATGGCAATTAAAAAAAAAATGTGTAAGATATTGTAGAGGTTTACCATTTTTATTTTGATTCAATGTTAAAATCTATTTTTGTTGTTATGTGACACTTTACAAAAGTTGGTTTATCATTGGATCATTTGGTGACATATTTTGAGAGTTTGTTGAATAAAGCGAGCTAGAGTGAGTGACCAATGGGTTACTTTGTTGCATGCTTATGAAAGGTGATGTGACAAAATTATAAGGATTCAAATTAAGAAACCCTAAGCTTGTGTTTATGCCATTGGTATATTGTATAGTTGTTGCTACTACTAGTGGTGTAAATGTGGGAATAAAAGGTATGGTTGTAGGAGAGGAAACTTTTTTTCCACCTTGGCTTACAAAATTTATGAATGCTTGAGTGTGACTAGCTACTATAGGGATATTAACATCTACAATGTGAGATAGAATAGGAAACATTTCTATTCCTTGAGAATCGTTTATCAACTTCCCAAGGTTGTCTACAATAGGAACCGTCTCTCCCAGTAAGGATTCAATACTTAAATAATCTTGAAGACCTTCCAAATTCTTGTCCAATTGTTTTAGCTTATCTTCAATAACATGGGGAATAGCAGTCTCTAATAGCATGTTCCCATGGGGGGCCTTGGGCTTCTATTTTTATGGAGCAGGAGGTCCCATGGGAAAAAAAATTATGCTATGGGATTAATTGGAATCTTTTCCAAAAACATAGGAGCCCCTACAGTATAGGAATGAATCTTTGATGTAGAGAATCTACCAAAAATCCCAACCTATCAAGGGTTACTTCTAACCCAACCTTAAATGGAGAAGATCAAATTAAACAACCATCATTAATTCACTTAACTTTTCAACAAAATCCATCAAATTCTTTGGCCATTCATTAGGATACCAACCATCAATTTCACAAAATCAGTAATCCACACCCTTATTAGATACAAATGCAACTTAACCAACATCAAAATGACTATACCAAAACAATAACTTGATTAAAGGCACTGAACCAACAAATTCTTTCAACATTCACCAATACATTCCTCAATACAACTCACTCCTTAAGGAAAATTGACAACTAACCATACACTCTTACTTTCAAACTATCACCAAATTCCCAAATCACTGTAATCATCATCATTTTAATTGAAACAAACCAAGATCATATTCACATAACACTATTTTATCAGATCCTTTACTTTTTGCAGTCAAAACACCATTTTCCACATAAGGTTCTCATTGCTCAAGACATTAAATTCAACAAAATTTCCTTCTAGAACTCTTCCAAACATTTGAGACATCCTTTACAACATGAATTAAATATTTTCTAACCAAAACCAATCATTCAAATCACTATTAGAACAAATTCACATTATTCTGCAGTCAAAGTATAACATTGCTTGTAGGTCACCAAACTCCTAATTTGGGTGGTTCTTCTTCATTCACTTTATATCTCCACTCTCCCAATACACATTTAGAAACCCATTTTAGTCTATTCTAACATGCTTCAAAAGAAATATCACTTGTTTTTGAAAATACATGCAAACCAATAGATTGTCCGTAGGCAAAACTCACCTATTAGGTCAAAAATACAAAGCAACCACCATTTAATCAAATTGAATCTACTAAATAACTCCAAGAAGCATTAAGAAATGTTACAAAACTTCCATAACACCATATTTCAGGCACTAAAGACCCATTTTTGCATCATATTATAAAACCCTTGATTGTAGGCTTAACAATACAAAAAGAGTGAGGGTTTATTGAATGGAAACATTATAGACCTCAAAATTACCTGTCACCTCTTCAAGTATGTTAAAATATACCTTCCCAAACTTAATATACCATCCTCAAGCCCATACACATGCTGTTTCTCCTTTCTCATGATTGTAACCACCACTTTTCAAAGGAAAACATTGAATTTCTATTAAAGACAACATCTAAACTTTGCTCCATTGATTCCCCTACACCTGCACACATTCATAAACCAAAAATCATCCTAAGACAATCCCATTCCACTAATCAAACTGCCTCCATCAGTGGAATGGTGGGACAAAGCTTAAAAGACTCTCAAAACCTTGTTTTTAAGGGTTATAATCAATTATAAGTAGGAAAGCCTGCAACCAACCCTTCAATTCTAATTGATCTTCATAAACCACTTTATTTGAAGTATCCCAACCTTAATAAAAAACAAAACAATATGTATCACAATCTAAAAGTGTTGTACAAACCTAAGAATATGGAAAAATACCAAGACTACCTTTTTCCTCGCCTTATACATGCTTTATATAGATGCTTACATCAGTTAAACTAACTTCCTATTCAACTTCATCGACCAACCTTTATAGTTTCCTACTTGACTCTTCATGTTCTTGCCTTTTTGCTCTTTTTACATTTTTACATATTTGACAACTTTTGGATTTTTTTCAAATTTTTCTCTTTCCAACTTTTTGACCACCTAATGACCTATAAAAGACTAAAATACATTGAAATTGACCTTTACATGATCCTTTTTCATTGTTTTACAATTAAAAATTCAATTTTTGCAATTTTTTCCTTTTGAAGGCATTTTGTGAACAAGGTGCTCTTGTACCATACAACCAACCAACAAAACTTTCCAATTCCCTTTGGAAACCTATTGTATCAACCTTGATTGTTCTTTAACCTACATATCAACTTCAAATCTATCATGAATTGCTCCTTCTTTCTTTCTCTTGAATCCTCATCTGTCTTGGTTCCAATCTTGCCTTCAACTTTGTCTTCATCTCCACTTGTCTTTTACCATCTCTCTTTTCTTCCTATTAGGTTCATAATCATTCTTCTCTTTCAAAAGGACACATGACTGCCCTTTCACAACTCCTATCTTTCCTCTAACTCTTTCTCTACCAAAGGACATGGGATTGTCCTTCCACCTTGCTTTTCTAAGCAAACCTTTCCTCTTTTTTCACAATTCATCCTTAACCTCTCTTACCAATCATCTTTTCATCTTCTCATCTACTCCCATCAGTGGAGTACTCTCAAATTGACTAACATCTTCAAATGGCCGCAACCTCAAGTGCTTCTTTAGACATGTACCCATCTCCCTTATTGCCTCACAACACCAACTTAGAAAACCATCCATTTTAACCAACTGTAGATCCTGGAAGATGCCTCACCACCTTTTACTTTGCACCTTCTACCCAACTTAATCTCCATTGGAGGGTGGTGACCACATACCTTAACTTGTCTGCCAACACACAACTTAGAACTCTTCCTCTTTGCAGATTAGATGGATCAAGCACCTACAACCAAACTCAAAAACAAATCAAATGAACTTATTAGAATCAACTAGCTCTAATACCAACTGATGTAGAGCATCTACCAAAAATCCCAGCCTATCAAGGGGTACTTTTGACCCAAACTCAAATGGAGAAGATCAAATTAAACAACCATCATTGATTCAATTAACTTTTCAACAAAATCGATCAAATTCCTTGGACATTCATTAGGTTTCCAACCATCAATTTCACAAAATCAGTAATCCACACCCTTATCAGATACAAATACAACTCAACCAACATCAAAATGACTATACCAAAACAATAACCTGATTAAAGGCACTAAACCAACCAATTCTTTTAACATTCACCAGTACATTCCTCAATACAACTCACTCCTTAAGGAAAATTGACAAGTAACCAGACATTCTTACTTTCAAACTATCACCAAATTCCCAAATCATTGTAATCATCATCATTTTAATTGAAGCAAACCAAGATCATATTCACATAACACTGTTCTATCAAATCCTTTACTTTTTGCAGTCAAATCACCATTTTCCACATAAGGTTCTCATTGCTTAAGACATTAAATTCAACAAAATTTCCTTCTAGACCTCTTCCAAACATTTGATACATCCTTGACAACATGAATTAGATAGCTTCTAACCAAAATCAGTCATTCAGATCACTGTTAGAACAAATTCACATTATTCTGCAGTCAAAGCATAACATTGCTTATAGGTCACCAAACCCCTAAATTAGGTGGTTCTTCTTCATTCAATTTATATCTCCACTATCCCAATACAAATTTAGAAACCCATTTTAGTCTATTCTAACATGCTTCAAAAGCAATATCACTTGTTTTGGAAAATACATGCAAACCAATAGATTGTTGGCAGGCAAAACTCACCTATTAGGTAAAAAATACAAAGAAACCACCATTTAATCAAATTGAATCTACTAAATAACTCTAGGAAGCATTAAGATAGGTTACAAAATTTCCATAACACCATATTTTAGGCACTGAAAGAACCACTTTTGCATCATATTATAAAACCCTTGATTGTGGGCATGACAATACAAAAAGAGTGAGGGTTTATTGAATAGAAGCATTGTAGAAGTCAAAATTACCTGTCACCTTTTCAAATATGTTAAAATATACCTGTCCAAACTTAATCTACCATCCTCAATCCCATACACATGTTGTTTCTCCTTTTTCATGATTGCAACCACCACTTTTCAAAGGAAAACACTGAATTTCTATTAAAGACAACATCTAAACTTTGCTCCATTGATTCCATTGCACTTGCACACATTCATAAAACAAAAATCATCCTAAAAAATCCCATTCCACTGATCAAACTACCTCCATCGGTGGAATGGTGGGACAAAGCTTAAAAGACTCAAAACCCTATTTTTAAGGGTTACAATCAATTATAAGTAGGAAACCCTGCAACCAGCCCTTTAATTCTAATTGATCTTCACAAACCAATTTATTTGAACTTTCCCAACCTTAATCAAACACAAAAAAATATGTATCACAATCTAAAAGTTTTGTATAGACCTAAGAATATGGAAAAATCACAAAGAAGGTGTAGTTTCAAGAAAGCAGGGTACTTTTTATTACAAATTTGGCTACAAAATCCCAAGACTGCCTTTTTCCTCGCCTTATACATGCTTTATATAGATGCTTACATCAATTAAACTAATTTACTATTCAACTTCATTGACCAACCTTTCTACTTTCCTACTTGACTCTTCATATTCTTGTCTTTTTACTCTTTTTGCATTTTTACATATTTGACAACTTTTGCAATTTTTTCAAGTTTTGCTCTTTCCAACTTTTTGACCACCTAGTGACCTATAAAAGACTCAAATACATTGAAATTGACCTTTACATGACCCTTTTACATTGTTTTACAATTGAAAATTAAATTTTTACAATTTTTTCCTTTTGAAGGCATTTTGTGAAAAAGGTGCTCCTGCACCAATCTTTCAACTAGTGAAATTGGGGTGGGGGCTAGAGATTTCCCCTACAGATTAGGAGTTTTGTATGCCACTTGTCGCACATCTAAAACAAAATATTCTTGACAAAAATTTAAAAAAAAGAGGGAAAATGATTATTGTTGTATTTTTATCGACATTTTTCATTTCATGGGCATCAATGACATTGCAAAGCAGACCATCAACATCCTGCATAGACCAACAAAGAGCATTGATGAGATGCAAAGACCAACAATGAGCATCAACAGATACGTGCATATTAATTTAAGATAATCTGTTTCATTTTTTCTATTGTTGTAAATATCGTTGTTAATTTTCTTAGATTGGTCATGTCCAGGAAAATACTATTCTATTTGTTCAGAGGTGGAGAATTTAGAGGATGAGTGGCACATGATTCTCTCTCCATAGAAATTTTTCATTTTGAGACAAAAGGGCACTGAGTAAGTTTTATTTCCATTTACTATGTGAACTATTTTTTGCTAATGCATTTCATTATGTTGAAGTTTATATAATTTTTCCCAATGCTTTTTTGTCTGTTGAAATTCTTATATATTTTTTGAATTCTTTTCATTCTATTGAAGTTTGTATACTAGTTATATGGAACAATGGATTTTTTGTTTCGTTTCGTATGCTTTTTTGTGACAATTTGCATTGGTTTGACCATAGGTAGATGCCTAGTTTTCTGTCACAAGAATCAAGTAACAATATTTATTTACATCTAGATTTGAAAAATAGGCTATAGACTGATATTGATAGGCATAAATAGAAGAACCCAATGAAGGCATACACAAAGTGTTTCTTGTTTTGATGAATGGAGAATCCATAAGCTAGTCTATGCCAAAGTCACCCATCTAATTTTTTGAAGCGACACAATTAATGCTTAGAAATCCTACATAGAAAGGACAATAAATGTTTAGAAATCCTTTTTTAGTAGTATTAATATTAGATGAAAACAAACCACCTATAACTTACCATCTGGGTTTGAGAGTGTTCAATGTTGTATTAAACATAGAAGAAAAATACCAATACTTCTTTATTCAAAGCATATTGGAGAACAAGGATGTAAAAAGCTTATATTTCCATAACTAAAAAACTAGTAATCATGCTATTCTTAAGATCAACTTATACTCCCTTTGAGGAGATATTTTCTTATATATTATATGTCTAGGTTGCCATTAGGGTAAAAGCACAAAGCTGCGTCACACACTTTATAAAGAAATGGCCAATGTTGATCCAACTTTTAAAGAAACTTGAATCACTAAAAAGTGTTGGCATATATGTTTTGGAATTTTGGAAATGATGTAAACTAGTAAAATATGTATTTTTAGTATTTTATGTTTGTATTTAAAAAAAAATTAAAAATTTATTTTAAACTAGTTTCTAATAAATTAACACTATAATTTAGTTCTTGATAAAATGTTAAAAATGAAGTTACACGGGACATCAAACTCTTTGTAGTAAATTTTATTTTTTTTCATTCAAATTTTTTTCATGTATTTATAACTTGCAAATTTAGTGCATGGATATATTTTCTTCCAATTTTGATAGATATATTTTTTTAAATAAATATTAAAATGTGTGTGAATCAAAAGAATAGTTGTTGATGTTTTCATTTGAACGTCAACTTTCATATTCCGTCTATTTATCTAAAATGGAAAAAAAAATTATGTCTTGAGAATAAATTCTTTTATCTAATTAATGAAATTTTCAATTTTTTTTTATTAAGGTTTAATTATTTTTCCTTGGCATGGTAATCAACTGAATATTTTGTGCCAATAACCTACTTTTGGTAAAAATAAAATATAAAATATAAATAATAATTAAGCCATTAAAATCAAAGGTTTTCTTTGAAAACTACACTTATGGATCTACAAAAGGGTATTTCTATATTTTTAAAAAAATGTTATTTACATTAGGAGTTATTGAAACTTCAAGTTTTTCAAATACTTTTAATTTTTTGGTAAATTGGACTCAAAGTGGTGCTCCATATATTTTTAGCCAACAATTTTATTTGAAAAAGTTGTGGAAGTATCTAACTTAGCTAGAATGAATCTTACTAGATCATATGTTTGACTAGAATTGATTTTTAGTTAGAAATGCTTAAATTCAGTTATGCTGATAAGTTGACTGAAAGTGTGACATAGCTTTGTGCTTTTACCCATCAATCAACTTCAGTGAGAGATAAAATTTATTTCCTACGATATCATTTTGAGGTATACAACTTTATAAGAAATTTGACTACTGCTCTGAAATATGAAAGCCTTAGGAGGTGCATATTACAAACTTGAGAAATAAAGAGTTGAACAAACTAAATCATCACTCATTTGAACAACTGAGCACATTTTGAATAAATTATAAATCCTATGTAAAATCATATAGATTGAGATCAAAATATTGAAAAAGTTTGTTGGATTGAAATATAAACATTTCAATGATAAGATCGTTTAACTGATCTCTCAATGGTTGGAAAAAAGATTCATCTTCTAGCTCTTCAGCTAAAAGAAGCCATGTTTAGCAATTAATCTAATTGTGTCAAGGATCAAAATGTAAAATAAGATACAAGGAATGGCAATAAATTTAAAAGGAAGCAATAAAAAATGTACAGACAAACTACTGTGGACTAGTAATACTTCATGAAAAAAATCCCACCCATCTTACTAAATCCTCCAAAATAGTAGTTCTTCAAATTTTTTCTAAAAAGTAAGGTGACACGACGTGATAATATGATCAAACTTTTGAGGAATATAATTAAGAGCAATATACCGTCTTTATATATTGAATTTTGATGAAAT